>OZ021726.1:20147407-20418258 GCA_963978545.1 Linyphia triangularis | reverse complement strand
GTATGATTCAAGTGTTGCGATATAAATTATGAAGAGTTTTTTTAAAAAAAAAAATATTTATATATAGCAGAAACAAATTTTGGGGAAATATCGTCATTTTCATTTGTATAAAATGCATTAAAAAAGTAAGTTTAATAATTTAAAAAAGCTCTTTTTAATCTTGTTAAGTATAATATTGAGTGTGTTTTACAAAAAGAAGTATAGTCTTAAGTTCATATGTGAAAAAGCCTTAGGACTTATCATAAGTCACAAGTATGAAGTTCTGAGTGAAATGCATTTGTATTTAAACGATTTCATACAAATAGATAGGCTGACAGTAAATGGGAATGCAAAAATAAACATGAGTTTTGTTATTTTGTGCATGTGTGCATCAATACATTTAGAACTGTTTTTTGTAATGTAACGAAAATCACAACTTTGAAGTTTTTTTTTATGAATTACAAGGTACAGATCTACAACATGTAGAAAAAAAACAGAAAAAAAAAAAATCCTGGAAAGAAAGAAAATTAAAAGTTATCTTAAAGAATTTTAATCTTTCTTTTCAGAGTTAGCATACCTAAGATAACAGAAGTATTAAAATATATATTAATTTAAACTTAATCTTTCAAATTATGTTTACAAATATTTAAATTTTAATTCAGTTTTTGTTATTGATATTAGCCATTAAATTATCAATCTAAGGTATTTTCAGCACTTGCTCACTGATTTTCCACTTTTATTTTATCTCTACAAATCCTGTTAATCCAAAACTCAGTAAGTCATCCCAGTAGTTTATCACATCTGCACCTGAAACACAAATATCACACAGCACAACCTCCTTCATTTTTCTCTCTGCAATCTCAAGTGTCACAACTTGAACAAAGACATTATATTCTTCCCCAAGTGGTTTACATATTTATGGAAACCGAATGGCGTGGGCGTTCCCAGAGACACCTTTCTCCTGCCAAGCTCTCCTTCTAAAAATAGCCTCAACATGTGGCCAGGAACCACCCACTCCACCCCTAAAAATAGCCCCATCATACTTTCTTGGAGGAAGAGGGGCAGGGTATGTAGGGCACTTCTGGGGCTGCCAATCCCTGTTAGCCTGCCCTTTTCAGTCAACTTGTAACCTAACTTACCACTGGGAGAAAATAATACAGAAAAATTGGACTTTTCCCACACTTCTAGCAGCGACACTTTTTCCCTAGACGCCTCTGAGATAGGAACCACTTCTTTCCCGGTGACAGTCTAGTGGTCTGTCTTTCTGTGCCTGGTGTTAGGTGAAGTATTTTGTGTGTAAGTTTTGTTTTTCTTTTGTTGACCTGTAGCACGCCCAGCCTTCCAAGCCTGCCGAGGCGCAGTACGCCAAGCCCAATAAAGTAGGCAGGTCCCCCACTGGACCTAGCAAGGGAGTGGACCAGTTGGATTCTATGCTTGGGACCTTACAATCGGATATGAGCAAACAAGGTGTCAACACAAGTCCGAAAGGCCATTGCACTGCATGCAATAAGCCCATCGTTGGTCAGGTAGGTTTGACACTTTCTTTGTAGAAATTAAATTGAGAGGGCACTGGTTTGTAATAATTAAGTTAATTGTATAGTTGCAATATAAAATGCATCCTCAATAAATAGTTTGTAGGATTGTACGAAATTGATGAGTTTTTTTTTTTTTTTTAATTATAATGCAGTATTACAAATTTTTATTAATGTCATCTGCGTAATATGTTAATTCTATATAGTTTATCAGAAATTTACATTTGTAATTTTTAAGTACTTGTAGTGAAACAAGGTTTAGTACATTTTCTAAAAAAAATTATGGGATTGGGATGGGGGTTTGTTTGCCAAAAAATATTTTGAATTTTTCTTTGTTTTGAAACTCCTCAATACTAATTAAAATCATTTATAAGTGACAAGTTTTAAATTTTTAGATAAGGGGAAATATTTAAAAACTTTTGCATTATAAGAATGGAATTAAGTGCATTTTTAAAATTTCTAAATTATTTGAAATGTATGTTTTCTTTATCGTGCAAGTCCGTCAATATTTTGACTGTTAAGAATAAACAGGTTTTCATAAATGTATAGTGCTGGGCACTAATACGTCTATTACTTAAAATATCATTTTGGCTTGAAATATTTTCTTCCTTCAGTTTAACATAGAGAAAAATTGTAAAAGATATTCAATTCTTTATAAATTATGTCATGCTATCTCTAGAGCTAGCAAAAAATTTACTATTTCATTCATAGAACTTAACATACAGACATCATAAACTATACAAATGTATGATTTATGAGTGCTAGTTATTTTATTATTTAGTAGGATAATTTTGTGGGTATTGAATGCCTACTAATTTACATATATGTTGCTAATGATGTGTCAAAAATGTGTTTTTATCAACCATAGAAAGAGTTTGCAATAACTCCCAAGAATGCCTGCCACATGCTCTTCCTAGTTATTTTTCAATATTGCAGTCCAGCTCTTTATCCACTTTTAAAATATCAAGCCTTGATATTATTTAGGAACATTTATATATGATATGAAGAGGAAAATAATTAAGTCCTTTTGTAGTACCCAAGTTAACCTTTTATTTTGTTTCAATATTGCTCATTGATGTTAATAAGAATAACTGTTTATGAAATTGTAAACTTGCTAAATGTGTAAAGTGTTAATTTTATTTCCAAAACCTTGCAGTTAATCAAAAACAATTGACCAACAATTTCTTTTACCTCTTTTAGGTTGTAACAGCTTTAGGTAAAACTTGGCACAAAGAGCATTTTGTTTGTGGTCATTGCCATCAAGAATTGGGAACCAAAAACTTTTTCGAACGAGATGGCGTCCCTTATTGCGAGACGGATTATCACAACATCTTTTCACCCAAATGCGCTTATTGCAATGCTGCTATTCTAGGGGTAAGTTTCTTTTTCGTATCATTTTCATTTACACACATGTACAAAAAAAAAAAAAAAAAAAAAAAAAAAAAAATTGAACATTATTTTTATTACTGGATAAATAATTATTGAAAGCATTTTCAGTTAGCTAAAATAGTCTTAGATTATTTTATTAAAAGAGGTAGCATGTTTTTCTAAAAGTGAATTCTAGTTTGCAATTATGTTATCTGAATATCAATTATTTTGTAGCATTCTTAATTTCGTAAGATAATGTTATTTAAGATTTTATTATTATTATTATTATTATTATTATCAAGAAAAAGTAGTATTTGCAAATCATCTGAAATTTCCTGATTAACATTGGTGCTTAAGAACAACTTCCCTTTTTAAGTTTCTGAGCATGTTACAAAACCTCTTGTTTTAATATGGAATGATCACTGAACCTTTTAATCAATTTAATGTCAGGGAACTTTATAATTCTAGAAAAAATTCCGGCAAATATCAGGGATTAAAAAAAAAAAAAAAAAAAAAAAAAAAAAATTAAAAAAATCACTGGGAAATATCAAGACATTTTTTCAAATTTTACAAAAACCAGGGAAATTTTCAATTGTTTTCAAGGTATATTTCCCCATTCATTTTTAGTGCCATGTTCCTGTAGAATTTTGTTAATCGTTAGAAGTTTCATGTTACAAAATAATTTAATCTTTTTTATTACCACCAAAACTTTTTTTTTAATGTATATTATCTCTTTGGCATACATGTTCTATTTAATTAGGGTATCTGCACATCTAAAAAGTTGGGGAAATTCGAAAAAAAGTTTGATGTAAAATCAGGGGAATTTACTTTCATTTCAGCTATCCATTTGCAGATAAAAAATCTGGTCTTTTAATTAGGAAATCCTAAAAGTCTTGATCATTGAAGGTGATAATGAGGGAAATAAATATATTTAAAAGACACACAGCTTTATCTGCATAGTATAAAAGACATTAATCTGGACCATTTTAGATGAGCTTTGTGACTCACAAAGCTAATCTAGAATGGTCCAGTTCTTCATTTCTGTATTTCAAAAATAATTTTTAGAATCTTCCATAAAATCACTTGAAATGAAAGTACTGGCTTGCAATTTGGTATTTGCTACTTAATTATAATTTTCTATTCCTTAAGTTGCTAACTGATTTTCCCCCCATTCTTTTCAGAAATGCATCACAGCTTTAGAGAAAACTTGGCATCCGGAGCATTTCTTTTGCACTCAGTGTGGTAAACAATTTGGTGAGGATGGCTTTCATGAAAAAGATGGAAAACCTTATTGCAGAGATGACTTTCTTGAGATGTTTGCCCTAAAATGCGCTGGATGCAATCGCCCAATCACAGAAAATTATATATCTGCTATGAACAGTCAGTGGCACCCAGGTTGCTTTGCTTGTCGGGTAAGTGTTTCAACATTATAGTTTCTTATACTTGATCATGAGAAAAACTGCATTTATCTGGGTTTTAATGCATATGGAAATATTAGGGATTTTGAAGATGACTTAGAAAGTCAGTGGAAATTAGAAATTTCCAAATTTTTTTTTTTTAATAAATTAATTAATTTTTTCTTTTTTTCATTTTTTTTTTTTTTTTTGCAGAAATACATACTTTAGCAAATTACGTATTTTTATAATTTTTAAAACTTCAACCAATTAATTTTGGTTTGCATATATTTTTTACTGTTTTTCTCCTTATTTGTGGATTTTTCTTACATAACTTAAAACTTAAAAATATTTCAACTGCCTTCTCAAAAGCATGGGGAAAAAATATATTTTCATTGTCTTGAGTGACAACCAATTTATTTTTGTAATTATATTAATAACTTATTTGTATATCTTTTTTTAACTGAGAGGGAAAAAATTTCTCTAAAAAAAAACCGCAAAATCTATGCAAGTTTTTTTTCTAGTTTATTTAATTTATTAACAAGTTTATGTAAGCACTGATCTTGTTTATAACTAAGCTGTGCATACAATCTTTACTCTAAATTTCTGTGTTATTTTGTATGAAATAAATACAACTGAAATTATTAAATGCTTTATTGAATCACTGATACAAATCCCATTCAATATGATCAAGAAAGAAATAATTACTAACTATCGATTTTATCTATTTAAAATGTCAATAATTTGATAGTATTTGTGATTTTTATCGAAAACTTTACATGAAGTTTGAATGTGCAAATTTAGGTTATTTTACAATAAATTCAGTGATTTATCAACATGGTAAGTATACGTGAACTTTTTAGTTCATAAAGGAAGGGTATTTTTTTCTTTTTTGGTATGGTTTTCCTGAAACCTAATAAGCTAAAACTAAAATATATTTTGTTTTGTTTTGCAAAACGTTTTGTTTTTGCTTTCCTTGCTTAAATTTCCACAGATGCTTTCATTTTACCTTTTTGATGCCTTTTTTGTTGTAGAATTATTTTTAAATCCTTTTGCAATGCTCTAAAATGATTGTTTTCACTGCCATTATATAGCAAGAAAAGAGCGAGGCTTGAGATTTCAACCCTCAATTTAAAAGTGAGAAATTATCCATATAAGCATGCGTGACATTTATTAGAGTGACACTGCTTAGTAATTCTTCACTCACAGTATCACACAGCGTATTAACCACTAATAGTGCATCGTCTAATCCTGTAGTTGAACAAAGGTAAAATGAAGCTCATTTTCTAAAGTGACTTTCGGTTCCACGGCTCCCAATTTTCAGTAAATATAAAGAAATACTGAACATTGTTGGGGCTTAAATATAGCAGATTTCTCTACTTTAAATATTACACTAATTTCTTTAAATTCCATGTTATATTTACTGCACATGTAGTAACATAAATTATGCCTTTCTTCACTAAATAAATTACTGAAGATATCCATTCATATCGTCTGAAATTTTTTTAATTGTGTGAACTTACTAGAACGCATGCTTTGTACATAGTGTATCTGCATGAAAAAAAAAATATGTGTATGACCATAATTAGTGTTTTTAAAACTAACTGGCGTGGAAAAGAATTGGACCTAATTTGAATTTTAATGTCCGATTTTTATATTCATATTAGGATATGAAGTTTAAGTAAAAAAAAAAAAACCTTATAGGCAGTGCAAGATAAAAAAATTATTAAAGAAAAGGCAATGCTCCATCTACACCACAATGATAACTAATACTACATTTCGCATATTAGCTCATGTGTATGCCTTCTTTTGTCAGTGTCTGTATTACAGTTGATTGGTGTGAAAATGTCTAACTTGGCATCTTATGAAAGTGAAAACATTATAAATTATGTGCTCTTTTTTAAACAATTCGTTTAGGATTAAAACTATTTGTTTTCTATGTAGCTGTATTTTCTAATTTATTTGTAGATTTATTAGAAATCTGCAATATTCAAAATGAAGTTTGATATATTTTGTAATAAATAATGTATAATATTTATTAATAGGTAAATTTTTCAAATTAATATTTAACATGACCTTGGATTGGACAGGTATAATTTATGAATATAATTTTTCTATATGTATATAGTAATGCCAAAAAAATCTGATAAGAATTCTGCTTCTTAGCAATCTTGAAAAAAAAAATCCTCCAATCCATCTCTAATTAACTAATTGTTTCAAGAAAAGTAAATAATTAATTGATGCTAAAAAGTTGAATATTGACACAGCTAAAGCCAGAAACATTCTATAAATGTCTTAAGTATCTGATTGTTTCCGTACGTTTAAATTCAATTTTATTTTTGTTTTTGCCTTATAATGCAAAATGTTTCGATAAAAAAAAATAATAATGAATCACTATAGTTAATTAGAAAACGTTTAGGTAAATTACAAGGTCCAATTGTTTAAAGTATTAAGAGTTAACTCAACCTTTTCTTGGACTATAATATTAAAAACACTTTCTTATAAAATAAACCATTTCATTATTAAATGTAAAAGAAAAAGTTAATTTATAATAACAAACCCATAAAAGATTCGATTTCTTGTAAAAAAAGTGTATCAATTATGTTTCAAGCTGTATATTTTGTTTTATTCATAAGATGAATATTTTACAACTAGTATTTTTTATGAAGAGTCATTGATACCTCAATCCAGTTAGTTAAAATTTGTTATTCCAACTCCCCGATATTTACAATTTTTACTGCTTTTGTAAAAATTTGTTTCTAAACTCCAAAACTTTTTTTGTTACCTATTGTATGCCACATCCAATAGAAAAATTTTACGCTGTTAAGCACCGTCATATATCATCAGTACAGAGTGGCCACTGAACCTTGGAAATCAGGGATCTTTCTGATTCTGAAAAAAAAATCAGGGAAAAGTAGGGGAACTTTTTAAAATTTCATGAAAATCAAGGACATTTTCCATCATTGTTCAAGGCACGTTTTCCTGTTCATCCACTAACCCTAAGATTTGTGGTCAATCGTTAGAAGTTTAATGATGCAGAATAATTTAAACTTTTCATTACCGTTAAAACTATTTTTAAAAAATTGCTATGTTATCTTTTTAGCATGCATGTTCTATTTGATCAGAATGTCTACACACCTTTAAAAGTTGGGAAATTTTTAAAAAAAGTTTGCCGTAAAATCGGGGAAGTATATGAGGGAGATCAGGGAATTATCAGGAAACTTTTTTTACTGAATTTTGTGGCCATCCTGCTGTAAATATTGAAATATTCTATCAACACACATGCAACAAATGCATTGTTATCTGTGGAAGTGCCATTAATATTATTCTTAAAATCGCCATTTTCACAAATTTACATAGATAAAGGTAAAAATTTAGGGTTCATAAGATAAGATACAAGGTAACTTGTTTATGAAATATTAAAAATAAATTAATGAGAAAAAAATGCACAATTTTAAAGTATAATTTTTTTTTATAAAAACACTTTTTTTTACGTTTCTTCTTGCATATATCTTGTTCAAAAATAAGATCTTGACTTCTGTACAGTAATCCGTTGTTAAAAACACAAATAAAAGTTAGCATTTTAAATACCCAAAAGCATATACAGTAGAACCTTTCTATAACAATAACAATACTGTAAGGATACAGAAAATATTGTTACATACATACAGGTTATCATTGTACATAAAAACCTTTCTATGATGATAATTTAGGACTTAGAAAAAATATTGTTATAGACAGGCTTCACTCCCTCAGATAAAGCATTTTTCTCATTCAAAGTTTATGTTTAGTAATAAGTGCATGAACACATTTTATTGTATTAAGATACTTAATTTTAACTTAATTAACTAATTTAAAAAGTTAATAATAAAATACCATAATTAACATATTTACTAATTAAGCAACCATAACTGGCACATTAATCGTTTGATGATTTTTTATTTCACTGGACAAGGTTTCCGTTGGTAATGGGCATATCTTGCTCATTAAATTATTTTGGATCATGGGCACCCCCAGGATTATTTGCAGGGGGGTGCAGACCTATTTCAATGGGTGCTAGACAACTTATCATTCATATATGACAACATAAATTACTTAATCTTTTCTTTTATCTTAATTATTATCATTTACATTTTTTACTCATTTTAATCATTTACATTTTAATTGCTTAAAAACTAATGTTTTAAAATTAAAATGAATACTAATTAAAAAATTAAAAATCATAGAATGAATTTCTTGCAATTAGTTCAAATGCTGAACCAAAATTATTACATTTAAAGAGTATCTTGGATATCATTGTAGAACAAAATTGAAAAATTTTAGCTCTAAATTTATATTGTTTGCAATTTGCAGAACATATTTGCATGGATAAGTATTGAAAATTGTAAAATAGTGCTTTTTATTTCGGAAATGTCAAAATTAAAGCTTACCTCTGTTTCCCTAAATAGTTTCTTTCTTTCTTGGTCTTTTGAAATTTCATGCAGAATATATTTGTGGAAGTGAAGTTAAACTAAAGAGAAATAAGCCTGGGGTGTGAATCAGAATCCTGGTGTGTGATTGTCTGAATCGGGGAAATCTGTGGTACAAATTAATTTTTAGTGTTCACTGTTGCTCTATTTAAAAAATAATGAGATCTATCCGTGTTAAATCATTTCATTAAACATGAGGTATAACAACTAGTTCCCAACCATTTACGTTGCATCTGTACTCGGGTAAAATATGCAAACGGGCATAAAATATTAGTGGTGTTTTTTTTTGCAATGAAAGAAACATGTACATACAAAAATAAAAATTAACCTTGGTCATTCTATGAAATACTCAATGAAAATCTAAAATAAAACTCAGTTTCTTAATCATTTCCAAAAGCAATAAATTTCTTGGAATTTAACACCGGAAATAATTCAGACCTCCCTCCCTTTACCTCTCATTCGAAATTTTCAAATTGTGCTTACTGATTTCTTTCTCGTATTTTTCTAATAAATCCCATGTCGCCAAAAAAAAAAAAAAAAAAAAAAAACGATTCCTACTGTCAGAAAAAAAATCCATTTCAAGAAAAAGTAAAAATATGCCTAGTATAAAAGTAAAAGTAATACTACAAAACTAAATTGAACGTTTACATTTGATAGATTCGATTTCTTTATTCGAAAAGGAAGTAGAAATTTTTTAATTTCCCTAAAAGAAATGATGTATGAGATATCCATGATGGAGAGCTTACTCTACAAACAAAATTTAAATCATAAAAAAGCAAATTGATATTATTCGTTTTATTGTGTGGCTGCTTTCTAATGTATAGTTACTTAGAGCATTGCACAAAGATGCGTTTCTTAATTTAGTGTCTTTGTATATCACTTATTAAGTGAAATAGAAAGTAATCGAGACAGCGAGTGTAAAAATAAACGATATTAAAAGTTTTTTCTGTAAAAAACTCAAAACTGATAATTTGTTAACCAATTCAGATACTATTATAGATCATCAAAACGAGTTGATCATCAATAAAAAAACTAAAGTTGAAGAATTTCCTTTACAATTCAATTTAAGTGCTAATCGTTTGGATATTGGATTGTATTTTGATTCAAAATATCATGTTAATGATGAACTTTGTCTGAAATTATTAAGAGAGGCTTCGACTCCTGATGAAGCATACAATTTTAAAAAGGACATAATCCACAGCGCTAAAAAAACATTTTGTAATTTTTAGAATTTGTTGATTGTAATACCTACTTATATGTTCCTCAATATTTATGTATAACTTTTCTTTTCGAATGTAAATCTTTATTACACACCACGTTGTTTTTTCCTCTTAATTTTGCCACTTTACTTTCATTTTCGATTTTCAAAACTGAGTTACACTCTACTGGCGGAACACATGGGCATTCTGTGAAATTGCTTGATAAAATAGAGGAAGTTTTGTTTTTTTCATTACACAGAAACGGTGCGATAAAACATGCAAACTTCTCAACCGAATTCTGAAAATAGGTCTTATGGTATCTGATGGGTAATAATCCAAAAGCTAAATACTTTCAGGGAATTGAGAGATCAATTCAGAGCGGGCAACTAAAGATCAAAGTATAACTTCTGCTATTGAATTCAAAATATTTTCATCCACAATAATCCACCAAGCGCCATATTGTCGCCAACAAAGGTGCAATATTCAACAATAAAAAAAAATAAACAAAAAAACTTAAATAAAAACAATTACTAATACACATCACAACAACGAAAAATATTTAAAAAATAACATTTGATCATTTCCTGTGAATTTATAGCTTTTAAAAGAATTTTATTATCAAAATCCAGGGGGGTGCAAGTGCACCCTTCTGGGGGCGCCCATGTTTTGGATAAAGGTTAAGCATAATTAATTTATGTCACGAATTGTATTTTTCAAATTTGATGGCGATATGCCATGTTCCTTTGAAATTCGACAAAGAGAAAATATTAACTACATTTTTTACTATACATAAAAGGTGAGATGTAAGCATAATTTTTGTTTTTCAGAAAAAAATTCTTAATTTTTTTTTTATGCAAATGACACGTCTATATGCGAGTGTTTGAGTTCATCTAAGAGCCTGAAATACAAATACAAAACATTTGGTAATGTTGAAACAAAAGCCTGGAAAGTTTGAATTGGTCATTGAGTATTATTTCGTTTTCCTAATTAAAAAAAAATTGGGATATACACTCATGTCCATAAATTAAGGATAATTCAGTTTTTCCCTAATAACTTCTCAGTGGAGCAGCATAGACACTTGAAATTTACTTCAAAGACACATCTTTATACAACAAAACGATAATTAAAACAACTCAGTCACAGAATGAAATGCAAAGTGTACAGAGAGGCATATGCAAAAGAATGGAGTACCATTAGTGTGCAGTTGTACAGATGCATTTACATTAAAAATCACTCAACACATGAAGTTGACTTTTAGTACGAGATATGATCTTCCCTGTCATCAATATTTACTTGGCACAGTATTCTCATACTTAACATGAGTTACTTGATGAATTCTAGCGCCTAAATTGCTCGTCCCTCCTTCTGAAATGTTTGCAAGCGAGGGAAAGTTCCCAATACATTAAGTATTTAAAACAATGAATATCGTAGAAGCGTCCCACACATGTTTGATGAAATTTGGAGTAGAGGAGTGATCTTTCTTACTTATAGGGGCGATACTCATATTTTTAATCCTTTATCCAAAGCAAAAGTGGAATAAAATAAACCATAATTATCAATAAACGCGATTTTGAAACTGATATTTCACAATTAAAGACGTGTCTAAATCAAGTTAACGTAATTACAGTAAAAGAGTGGAATTTAATTATTTTTTGCGCTTTTGGGGAGCTTATTAAACAAATTCAACAAATTGAATATAAAGACCAAAACTCTTTTCCCACCAAATAATTATCTTGAACTGGCATTTACCATGAAATATCAAGTTCCCACCTTTCTACAGATCCTCTGATGTCCAATATTACTCATGAGACTGACAAAATTATTTTCAGTAAATAGTATCTGATCTTAAAAAGATTTGGTCTTTGGGGTTTGGGGGCAGTATGTTGACTTGGTTACATAAGCTCCCCAAGAGACCAAAAGATAATTAAGTTCCACTTTTTCCCTGTAATTATGTTAACTTGATCTAGACAAGTTTTTAATGGTGATATATCTGTTTCTAAATCGTATTTATTGATAATTATGGCAAATTTTATTCCACTTTTGCCTTGGATAAGTGATTAAAAAATATGAATATCGCCCCTATAAGTAAGCCAGGTCACTCCTCTAATCCAAATTTCTTCAAGCATGTGTGGGACGCTTCCATGATATGAATTATGTTAAGACTTGATGTATTAGGAACTTTCCATCACTTACAAACAGTTCAAAAGGTGGGGCGAGCAATTTAGCCACTACAATTCATCAAGTAACTCATGTTAAGTATGAGAATACAGTGCTAAGTAAACACTGATGACAGGGGAGATCATATCTCACAGTAGAACTCCACTCCATGAGTTGAGTGATTTTTAATGTAAATGCATCTGTACAACTGCACACTAATGGTACTCCATACTTTTGCATATGCCCCCACTGTACACTTTGCATTTCAATTTGCGACTGAGTTATTTTAATTATCATTATGTTGCATAAAGATGTCTCTTTGAAGTGAATTTCAAGTGTCTATGCTGCTCCACTGAGAAGTAATTAGGGAAAAACTGAATTATCCTTAATTTATGGACATGAGTGTACGTATGCAGTGAATCCCTTGTATAACCATATTGTGCATAACAATAAATCTGCATATAATAATATGTTCTGTGGTTCTGGTATAATTCCTATTAGTTAAATAAATTTTGAACCTGCACTTAGCGGCGATCCGATACAACTTTTTTGGGAGGGTGAAACTCTGAAAATGCTGACTATAAATGAAAGTTTGCTACCTCATGTTACTTTCTAAAATGCTCTGGAATTTTCAACACAAGTATTTTGGCCTTCTAATTGTACCTTTGAGTAACAGAAAGCTAAAATTTTAATTACTTTGCTTGATTATTATTTTTTTTTTTTTTTACAAAGCGACTTCCAATAGGCTTAGCACTTTGAAATTTTAAACATAAGTAGTTTGGCTTTCTAATTTTGATTTTCACAAACAGAATGTTAAGATTTTAATTAATTTCTTAAAAGTTTTTTTTTATGCTGTCAAGCGAAAAAATAGCTGGGTGCCAGTACTCTTTCCAGTCGATCAAAAATAATAATAATTATAGGCCGGTATCTTTTCGACTGTACAATGCAAATAAATACATAAACTCCATTTGTTTTTTGTTTTTTATAGGATGGGGAAGTTAAGGGGATTTTAAAAAAAATAGTTGGAGGGATGAGTTGGGTTGTATTATTGTACTAGTGTTGATTTGTTTGTTTCTCGACAGGGAGTTTCTAATAATAAGAGTTTAAGTAGCAATGATCAGTTTTATCAGTGAAGCTATTATGTGCTTGTGTAGCAAGAACCTTTCAGCGAGCGAAGCGTGAGTCTGTGCTTGCTTAGAAACGTCTAGAGAGCGAAACTAGCCTGTGGTACGTGAAGTATCTAAAACGTTTAAAAAGGGGGTGCCGAGAAGGGAAAAAAATATTGGTTTGGAAACAGGGCTGTTTATAAGAGTGTGATGTAGATGCGATCACACAGACCCCTGTAGCTCAACAACGCTGACCAATATCATATACATTAGTCAATCCTGATATAGACTGTTGTAAACTAGCTGTTGTTACAAATTTTGACCAGAGACCTGCTGGGACATAAGATCAGCCCAGTGATTTTAGATGTATGGCGGCCCAAATTTTCAATAAAATCAATAATCAAGTTTTAGTAATAGTATTTAATTTTGATAATTAAATAATTTTTATAACTACTTATTATGACTTTATTATTTAAATATTTATGTATAATAATTTCAATAATTAAATAGTTTTCTTTATGAATTAATTTTAATAATTAAATTGTTATAATTCTGGTGGGAGTGATTGGGAGTTGAATGCATTGTACTTATAAAAAGCGCTAAGTAAAGCAACTACTTACATTGAAATAAAAATTGGAACATTTAAAAAAGAACTTAAGTTCCGAACTGATCCATTTTTTACATATCATCTGGAAGTATTGACCAAAATCATTCCAAAGTACACAATTTTTTTTACAAATTAAACATATCACAGGCATCACAAAATATATTTTTTAGCCATCCCTCCTTTCTTAAAAGAAATATTTCAACTTTAATACTATGCATATCAATATTTCAAAACTTCCAGTATATTTTATTTAGCTTTAGACAGAATTGGACAAAATCAGGTGCGTACTGACCAAAGTGTTATTTGGCACCCATAATGAAAATTTAGAATTATCATTTCTTTGAGAACACAAAAAAAAAAACTCTGATTTAATCTGACTAATTTGAATGCGGATCTACAATTTTTCTTTCCAAGTCAGAAGTTATGAAAAAGAACTGAACCCACAGTCCCTACATAAATGCTGACGACACATTAAAATACATTTTTTAATGTAAAATCTGTTTACAATTTAGACAAAAGTCCTTTCCACTTTTTGTTGCTGGCCAGCAGACTCGTGCAATTATTTTTATTTGCTCACCAAATATTTAATCTTTTTGGCATTTACCCTCAGCACTATTAAGAGTAAAAAGAGCTATAAATGGATATATTTAATACTAAAAGTGCCTGAAAATAAAATTTTAAAGCTTTACTTTGCAAAATAAGGTAGTGTTGATAAGGACTGAAGAAGTTGCAATACCAAACAAAATTACGAAATATGCCCAGGTTACTTGTACATTCCTTAACTTTTGAAATTAAAAATAAGGAAAAAAAAGATAACATTCACAGAAAACAGGAATCCATATTTTAAATATTTTTTAAACAAAAATTTAATGCACGGCTATCAATTCACATTTCATTACGATTCTCATTTTTGCAAGATCAAGGTTTAAAAGAATGAAGGTTCCCCCCTCCCATCTCCCTATAAATAATGTTGTCACACGGCATACTAGAATGAAAAAAGTAAGAAGGAAAAAAGTTAATTTACTAACTTACCGCAATTTTTATTTTCCTTGCAAACTCAAATGGACTTGCTGGTGCAACAACATGTTTTAAGGAAACTACCTTTCCTGCATGTGTGCTAAATTCATATCTTTGCTTGCAATCCCAGAGTGGCCACAGAACCGAGAAAGGGAAATGTCAGGGAGCTTTCTGATTCTGGAAATGTCAGGGAACTTTTTAAAATTTCATGAAATTCAGGGAAATTTTGTATTATTTAAGGCACGTTCATCAATATTTTGGCGCTATTTACATGGAGATATATAGTGGTAAGCCATTAGAAGTTTGATGTCACGGAATAATTTAAACGTTTCATTACCAGCAAAACTATTTTTTTAAAAATTGCATATTATCTCTTTAGCATATATATTTTATTTTATCAGGGCTCTGCCTGCTCTCAGGGATATTTAATATCTGTAATAATAATTTTACCTTTTAAGAAAGCAGTTATTATATACATATATCGCAATTTTTTTTTATCTTGAAAATGAAATGACACCCAATTATTCAATCCCACCCAACAGGCTTTTGTTTCAATATTACCAAAAGTTTGGGATGTGTATTTAAAATCATTAGATAAGACTAAAACATATGTGTATGCAAGTGTCAGTTGCATAAGCAAAGAACAAAAATATTAACAGATTTTTTTCAGAATAAGTTATAAATGTTAGGCTGAAAAATAAAGTTATGCTTACATCTTCATTTTATGTATAATAAAAAAAAATTAACTAATATTTTCTCTTTGAATCACAAAGAAGATGCCATATCAATACCAAATCATGAAAAGAAAATGAACCCTTTGTGCTTTTCCTCTACAAAATAAGTTCTTCAGTTAAACCTTGGTTAAGCACATAACCTTTTATCTCGCTGTTAGTCGCCTGGTGGAAAATGTCCCTCAAATTCAAATTTTTTTGCATGCCTTCAAATTCGTGACCAAATATCAAAGTAAATGAGTATTTTAATTTAAAACACAGCATTATTGAACCGAATAAAGTAAAAATTTAATGTTATTTTAAAAATACATAACTTGAAAAAATCTGTCAGTTGTTTGATCATGGACTGCCATCTATTGAGAACACAGTTTTTGTGGGAGACATTTGTCAACTGTATAACCGAGGGTTAAGTTATGCAATTTCCAAAATAATTCAGTGTGCAAATCGTGCCCAGTAATGATGAAGGTGTTTCCCAGAGCTCTGTTACTATATTTTATTTTTATTCGTAAGAAAAATCTAGAATCGCCAAATGGTTAAATTGTTAACGATTAATTAGTTAATTTTTTTATTGTATAAAAATATTTACCTTTTAAATTATTTAAATAAAGTAAAATCTAGATCTCTAATTACAATCCCCAACATGTTCATACATACTTTTCTATATGTACATAAGCATTGGATGTTCAAACTATCTGAATGAAACCTGTCTGTAACAATATTTTTTCTAAAGCCTTACATTATTGTTGTAGACAGGCTTTTACTTACAAAGACAATATCTATCGTTGTATATAGCAATATTTTTCTACTTCCTTATAATTATATCCTTATAGACAGGCTTTACTGTATTTGCCTTTTCTAGAAAAAAGAAAGAAAAGATTTCCATTAAAGTTATCTGTATTTAAAATATTTCTATCTCAGATTTTCTAAATCTTTGGTTATTCACTTTTCTTCATATTTGAAAACTAAGGGGTAGGCAATTTTGTTCCTAAAATTACCTACCCCTTTTACTGGGTGGGTATTAGAGTGCTTAATTTTGATGCAGCCATAAACGCAATATTTTTTTTTCCACATTTGTATAGTTTTTATGTTTATAATATTTTGCTTTGCCCATAATGCATATCATAGTCTTTTGGTAGATGATACAAAAAGCATGTTAACATAGTTTTTCTACAGAAATATACATATTTGTAAAACTTGACGAGTTTGTGCTCAAAATTAATCATATCCATTTTAGAAAAATTCTTGTTAATCAGACATTATTTATTATGCACACAATTTTTTGTTCTAAAATATTATTGCATGTAGTCATTAGAATTATATTTTGAGACAAATTACATCTGAATAAGTGTGCAAGAAAAATTTTCTGAGAATTTCTAAAATAGTTAAACAACGTGAACACAAACTCCTCATTTATTGTATTTGTTTAACCTATATTTACAGTAAATTGCTATTTTTTTACATCAACGTTGACAGAAATTTCTTAATTTTTTGTTGAAACTCAATGCATACGTATTATACAATTTTATAAATGTGTTGATATTGTTTTAAATATATATATATATATTTTTTTTTACATTCTCTTATGATGGGTTAAAGGCATATATTGCAGTAATTTTGGTTTTTAATTACTTTGATCATGTATTTTATAGTTGAATTAGGCAACTTTTCTTTGAATGCTTATCTAACATGCTAAAGCTTTTGATATCGAATCTTGTTGGAGTTTTGAGCTATCGCTTTTCATATTGAATAGACATGTTGGAATCATAATCGATAGTCTTTTGTCAGTTGTCAAGCTGCCTCATGATAACTTTCTGTGTTTTCTCCTATTTGATTTGCAAATGTGGAGTCGTATTTATTTGCTAGATCTCTAGCATTATGACCTTCACACTAATGATCTAAGAATGTTCCGGTTCAGGATAGCCCTCGTGTAGCTCTTGCCAATATCCTAATCCTTCTGACCTTTACATATTGAATATTGATTTATCATTCAATCTGTCTTATCATCTGGCCTATTTCTTCATATCATGAGTTATATTAGAATTAATACTAATTTGTCCTCATTAAATACCATTATGTGGCATGGACATTTTATTTCTCTCTCATTCAGCTTCTGGTACTCATTGCATTAACGATTTTAAAGAAAATTTTCATTATTTTACATTTCAGTATTTTACAATTACATTTTTGTCTTGTAGTAAAATAAATATTATAAAAAAAATTTATATAAAAAAAGTTATTGTAAAAAATATGTTTTGTTTTTTAGTTTGAGTTTTCTATATGAAATAAATGACTATAGTTGCAACTGTGTATATTACAGGACTGCCGACAACCATTCAATGGCGGAAGTTTCTTTGAACACGAAGGCCAACCGTACTGTGAACTCCATTACCATGCCAAACGCGGCTCCCTGTGCGCAGGTTGCCACAAACCAATCAGTGGTCGCTGTGTCACAGCTATGTCGCGGAAGTTTCACCCCGAACATTTTGTCTGCTCCTTCTGTCTGAAGCAACTCAACAAAGGCACCTTTAAAGAACAGAACGACAAGCCTTATTGCCACCCCTGCTTTGAGAAACTATTTGCTTAAGAAAAAGTGAAGGATTTCAAACGTTTTCTACTTTGTGGCAGCAGTTAGCAAGCAGGCAACATTGCAATCGGAATTGACTTCTGCTACTATTATTTTGTTCGAATTTGGACTGCTTTTAGAACAGCTCAAGGTATTAAAGGTTGTGTCATTTCCTCCCTGCCTGTGGATGTTCATTAAAGAGCTGTGAACTTGTGTTTTTGCAAGTCCACACATTTTGATGCGTCACCAATGTTGGGGTTGCTATGAAATGTTTCAGTTCACAATTACTGAACTTTGTTGAAAATGAAACATTTTTTTTTTAATTGTGTAGTTTGACTATGACATTGCTTTGCTTTTTATTTACCTATGCACAAAGAAATTTTGTTTTTATGCTTTATATTGACCGTTGATAGGCATTTAAGCAATTGCTTATTAACATTATTATCCTTTAAGCTTTACTTAGTGTGTTAAGAATTCAATGAAGCATATTTCAAGGGATTTTTTAAAAATGATTTCATGGTAAATATCTCTATTCGAGATTGTATGTCTTTGAAAATGTGCATTTTGGTAATATATTTAATGTAAAACATTTGCTTTGAGTCTGTCCCCTCATGTTGATTTGTCGAAGAGTTTTCAATTCAATATCCGTTAATTCTCTTCATAATTATAAAAATAAATCTATTATTTTTTTGTCACTTCATTATAGGGAAAATTAGTTTCAAATTCTTTAATTTTATCGGGATACAAATTTAAATTTGCATTTTATTATAATATAAATTAAAAATCTAAAATGTGTTGTTATAGTTCCAAACTTGTTGGCTGTATATATTTGGCAAAAAGTTATTATAGTTCCCTAGAAATGTAGCTTAAAAATGTCCCTTTTTTGGAAGTTTGTGTTTAACTTAATTTTTTTTTTTTTTTGCTTAAGTGTAAACTTGTATTGATTTTCAAATTTAAAACTAGGTCTATATCTTATTTGTTTCCTTTAATGAAATTTTTTGTTAAGAGAATTCGAATTATGCAAAGAAATGCTGATTTGTAAAAATATTAATTTTTTTTTTTGTCAGAATTTATCAATGAGGTTTTATTAACCATATTTACTAGCATCAATTAAGATGTTTTCATTCTTTTGATATTTTAGATCCTAATGTATAATATATTAGTTTCTGATAATGTATGACAATTTCTATCCCAATGAAAAGTTTAAAATTCAACAATAATCAAATCCAAAGCATTTCGTCGTTTTACAAAATGGTTGGGAAAATTAGCCATTGATTTATTTTTGTGTAATTCGAAGTTAATGTCATCCAAGTATATTGTAATGTTAATTTAAGCTAAGTAATAAGATTAAATATATCTTCCTATATAGCTTATTGAGCAATTTTAAAATTGTGTTATTGGATTATGTTTGTCGTTCATAACATATTTATTCTAGAAATAGCTTTTGGGAATTAGTTTCCAAAAGTATATATTGTACTATTACAACCTTGTGGATGTCAATTTTTAATGTGTCAACCTTTTACTTTTTAAATATTAGCCAACTTTAATATCAAATGAAATTTAATGATAAAAGGATTAAGTTTTTATTCCATGAAGTTTCTAAAGTTTTATTGATAGCTTATTGGAAACAATGGACTTAAAAATCTGTTTGTATGGGGATTTATTTGTCAATTGTATATCGATGATATTCTATACCATTGTATTGTAAGAAATTACCTTCTTCTCTGAATATTATTATTAATTATAAGTTGTATAAAAAGTGCCAAGAAAATGCAATATTTAATTGCATTGACATAGAATGCAAGTACTTTTTCTAATAATTTTTAACTAGTTATGTAAAGTTGTACAATGTAGTTATCATATAGTCTTCTGGCTTAATTTATTTGCAAAGAAATTATTAATGGTGATTCATTTAAATGTTTAGTGTTGTACAATGTGCTGAATTTTTAACGTGTGATTTATTGGTAATATAGACAATCAAAGGTCATATTTATCATTTTATTGAACCACATTGTAATGTATGATTTGAATGTAGATTAATCAAAGTGCTTGTTTAGTTGTAATAATTCTTCTATTAACACCATTAAAACTAGGCAGCATGTAGGAATGATAAAGTATTTATGCTAAAAAAGACATACATGTCAAAACCTGATCCTTAAGATAAAAATCAACTTTTATGAAACTGGCTTGTCTGCCTAGCTTGAATTTTTTTTAAACTTCCCATTTCCCTTATAAATCTCTACCTATACCAAGCCTTATTGTTATTGAATATTTTATGCTTGTTTAAAATTGTGTACAAGTTGAACTGTATAGAGGTTGCTGAGATGTATGTCAAATAGGAAATGTAGTCCCTATCTTTTAAACATATTTTAAATAAATGCTGTTTAATATTTTATAAGTATATTTACTTTATATTTTTTCCATGTTGTCCCCTCCCTAAAATATTTATCCAATTTAAAATTAACAAATTTTGTTTGAGAAGATTTTTTTTTTAATTTGAATTTCATTTTAAATATTATTTCAGTATTGCAAGTGAATCTGATTAGTGTTTGTGGTTTTGTTTTCTATATAATCTACATGTTAGAACTTAAAAATATACATATATTTTACAGAACCCTTTTTAACTCCTTCATATTTGGTTCCTTTAAAATTGTAGGCCAAGGCCATATGGCCTGCTTACCTTCTCCTGTTTAGAACTGTTATATAATATTCCATGTATTTTTCACTGAAATTTACTTAAAATAGAAACTACATAATATTTGTAAGCGAAAGAGAAACATTTTGAAAGTAATTGCAATTATTGCAGCCTATAGAATTGCAATAAAATTAAGTTCTTTTTATCTATTTGCAAGTTCAAGTTCTTGTTTTTGTTATCTTTTAAAAATGTGTATACTCTTAACAATAAAGAATTTTGTTTTGATATTAACTTTAATTTATTTTAATCAACTTAATCTTGTACTTTGTACTACATACAACTTTTTTTTCATATCTGATCTTATTTAGTAAATTTTTTTTTTATTTTTTGAGTTTAAAATATACCATTTAAAATTTTTCCTTTCAATAACAGTTTCATTTTCAGATTTGATAGAAATGTATATAGAATAGCTCACATGCAAACGACCAAGCAAAATAAAGAAATAAATCGTAGTGGCTTGAAATTATTGAATGACCATAAAAATATATCGGGAAGAAAAAAAAATCTAAATTTGCAAAATGTTCCGTGAAAGACCATTTAGCATCAAATGTTACGAACATTAGCCTTATTTAAGTTTTATAGGTACATAGATGCATTATGTTATGATACAAATGAGTTAAAATTTTGTTTTTACCTTCTCTAATGTGATGAAATTACAAAGTATTACAATAAAAATTAAAGTGATAAAAAATTTCAATTTGTAAAATTGATTTCTTTAATCATGACGTCATGTACCACTTTTAACTTTTTGACGTTGAATTCTTTGCTGTTAATACTTATAAGGCGTATTGAATTAAACGAAACTGGCAACGGTCAAGGTCAACCACAAAACAAGAAAACGTGCGGTGTGGTTTCGTGTCGCCGACGCCGTGCAGCAGCTACGTTTTATTAGCATTAAAGTAAGTATATTTCAGTATTAAACGTTTTAAAAACGATATTCATCTTTGCAAGATTTAGTTTTTCATGGCTTTGGCCAATCTAATAGCTATGGGGATAATTTCTTAGTGTTAAAATTGTATTAAAACAAGTTCATCTTTTAAATTTAATGAAAAAATAAAACAATAGTAATTAAAATTAATCAAGCATTCCAAGTTTGGAACACTTCCTATAGAAAAGCGAGGTCTGTTTCGACTAAATGTTAACACGTTTAAGTAACGTGTAAATCAATCGCCAAGGCTAAATGTTTATCGTTTGTTATAGGTCTGCAATTTGACTGTTTTTATACGGTACCTTTATTTGTGTAACTGGTAAAAGTCGGTCTCTGTAATGAAGCATATTGAAAATCAACACACTATAAAATTTGGATGAATAGTATGCATTTCTGTAAAATCTACAATGAATCATAGAGGAGTTTTCAAAATAGTTGTAAAATTTTTTTCCTCAATACTTTTATTAATTGTCTTCGATTTTTTTTTTTAATTTTATTTGTTGATAAAGCAATCAGGAAAAGTCGGGCAGTTTAAAATGTATAAAATTCATGACATACTGTTATAGATTCATTAGAAGCTTTTGAAGGCCAATCTGAAAATCAGCCTCTATGGTATAAAGTTTGTTGGTCATTTTATAGCAGATTGAACGTGCCAAATCTGCTAAAGCTTGGCCTTGCAATATTAAACTTCTATTCCAAGCTGCAAGTGGATGAGCCATTATCTGCAAAAAGATGTTCTATTGCATACTGGCATGAAAAACATGGGATAACGAAAGCTTAAAGATGCCATGTGTTGTGATGTCTGCTGTAAAGCATTTTTCATTTTGTTCACAAAATGCTTTGCTGCAAATATCTTCTCATAAGGCTTTTCACTCCAGAGATGAGCGAGTTTGTGACATGAAAAAGAATTTTTTTTCCTGCTACTGTTATGCTGAGAACATATTTTTTCATAGGTAAGGAAATACAATCATACTCTTCATTTTGAGGCTTCGAGGAAAGAGCAAGCAAGGTCTTTCATTCTACAATTGTAGTTGAAGTGGGTGTTTCCATACAACCTCAAAAGGAAAAAGGCAGCTAAAGGTTCAAGGCATTAAGAAAACAAGGTATAACTGCATACAGCTCAAATAGTTTTGAAGCAATATGCATATCATGGAGGTGTTAAATATCGCAAGAAGCATTATAAACATAATTTTTTTACTGAGTCGCATACCCTTACCTTAAGAAATACAGCAAACAGTTACAGAAAAGGCAACATATATATGTATTGATATTGCCTGTAGACCTTTTTTTTTACTATAAACCAGGTTTAAAAAAAAAAACTTTTTTTTTTTTTTAATTTTTTTTTTAAATCCTTTCTAATTACTTGGATACATCTTTATAAATATTATTCAACATTAACTAGAATAATTAATGTTTAAATAACTATTAATATTCCTTCTGAAAATAATTTGGACTAAGTAAATAAACAATTGTTGCTACTTATGCGGACATTCAAACATTCAAATCATAATTTTAATATTTTATAGAGATACTATTTTTTAAATTCAATATATATAGTATAATACAAAGGCAATTGTTTACTATATAATACACTAGTCAGGGTGCGTACGCGGCCTGGAAAACCTGGAAAGTCCTTGAATTTCATTATTTTTTTTCAAGGCCTTGAATAGCCTGGAAAAATAGGATTATTTCTAAAAAAGACTGGAAAGTCCTTGAATTTCCCATTTTCAATTCTAAAACCATAAAATTCTCGTTCCCGTATTACCATTATTCTGACGTCACACTTTCTAGCCGGTTCACATCTGTCAATCACACTTGAATCGGTTCCTCCTCTAGTTCCTCCCGAGCGGCCCTGGAACGGCACGGTCACTATGACCTTTGACCTCTCCCCGAACGGGACAAAAAGTTGCACGATGAGTATCCGGTGGAAAGAGGGTGTAATTTGATATGCAGGATATTTTCGCTTTTCTCTCTCTCTCCCTCAGGTGCATTCTCAAACGACCAAAATTTCCTCTGAGAGGATTTTGTGTTTGTTGGAAATGAAATGAAAAAGAGCGCGCTTAGCATATTTGTATATAAAATATCGAAGGAAAAAGAATCGAATTAATCGCACTATGTGGATTCATCCCATTGTTTAGAGCCGATCAACATTCGGTATGTTCTTCTGTCTTTACCCGCAGTTAAGGGAAGACAAAGTAAAAAATTTCAACTTTTTCCGGATGTCGATTGAGAGCTTCGACGAGTTGGTGGAGAAATTATGTTCCAGACTGCAAAAACCCGACACTAACTATCGGAGGAGTATATCGCCTACAGAGAAAATAGCAGTTACGCTTCGGTATTGTATTATGATTTATATCATTCTTTCATTTATGTCGATTCCTATTTAAAGAAAGAATTTCTTTTTCTGTAGAAGGTGAAGGGTATGTAATTTTTTATATCAATTACTAAAATGGCCTACTTTAAAGCCGTGAAAGTTATTAACTAAGGTTGCTGGGAAAAAAAACCTTCCAATTTTATTAAATTTATTTTGAGCTCATTAAAAAAATTCTAATTACAGGGATGTAAGAGCTGTTCCAATTGCGCCAAAGTGCGCCAAACTGACTACCCTGCTCCAAACTGCGCCAAAAACCTCTTTTCGGTTAAGATTGCGCCGAACTGCGCCAAAAAATCATTTTTTGACTTGAAAAACTACTTGGCTAGAATTTTGTCTCGAAATTTTTCAAAATTATCAAAAACGTCACCAACAAAGCGATAAAGAGTATTTTGCCCTTCAAGGGCGTTTTTCGTCAGTTAACGTGCCGGAAAAGGTTCGCACTTGAAAATACATATTACAATCTCTCAGTTTTGTTGTAGGTTTTTCAAACTATAAAGAAGTAGTAAATGAATCAGTGTGTATCTGATTTAAATCTGTTTTCTTGGCTGATTTTAGGTATAGAAAATTAATACTTTTTTTTTATACTTATAGAATACATGTTTATTTTTTTTACTGAGACTTTGTGCTAAAAATAGAATACAAGTATTGTATTTTTCACACAAGCAATCTTAGTGCATCTGGTTTAGATTTGCACTCTTGCCTGGTTTCAATAATAAAGAAATATATAGCTTTCTTTAAGCTAAAAGAAAACGCGAATATTTTTTTTAATTTCTAAACTTAATCCAATTGACCAATAATCCAACCCCCCTCCCCAAACATTTCCAGGCTTAATTTCTAAGTCATCGGTAAAACGGGATTTGAATTTTGAACTTGCCATTTTGAATATCTGGAAGGATTGGTGACTATTAGTAAATGATTTTTTGGCAACGCTGGATGTTGGATCATGATTTTGACTTGGCAACGAACGGGAAAACGCATATTACGTCATTCTTTTATTGTAGCCAATTCCCAGAAAAAGCGCAAAGTCGTACCCTAGACTAGAAATTTTACGAAGAACTTGAATGGGGGATTTAAGTTTAAAAAAAAGTAAGGATTTCTTGTATTTACAAATATTTGTTCCTTTAAATTAGCGATAGGAAAGATCAAGGATTCGCGGCAGTATGCCCCTTGCTCCGTTAAACTTCAACCAACCAACCAACCAGGGATTCGCGCTTTAAATTCAAACTGTAGAAGGCATGAAATCAATCTTTATGCATCCAATTTGGATATTTTTTTCTTGCCTGTTTGTAAGTAAAAATAATAAATATTTTTCTTAGTACTTTAAGAGTGCATGATTATTTTTTTGGCACATATTTAAAAAAAAAAACTAACCAAATAACCACAGACTTAAGATCATTTTGTTTCCATTGACCTTGAGATTTCACATGGGAACCCTCTATAATCCATTTAGACAATGGAGAGTGTTAGAAAACAAACCACTACAAAAATTAATATTTTTCAGCTTGCCTTGTTTTAGTTTATTATTTAATTACATTAGAAGTTATTTCTTTATGTTAAATGCTAGTATAATTGTCTAATTTCAGTTAGAGGTTTTAATTTGTTTGAGTTTAAAAAAAAAAATTATCTTCCAATAAACAAATAGCCCTAAAAAACCTGCTAAGTGAAGCTATCAGTCCAAACAAGTTATGAAATCTAATGCTTGCCGCTAAGCAGCCTTGTTTCACTTTTTTTGTATGGGGGGGGGGGGGAGGAAGTACTTTGTATCGAATTAAATTATTTTGGATTATTGGGAAGAACTTCTATAGGTAATTGGTACTAGGCAGACTAGAGTTTTTAAAGAAAAAAATCTTATTTCATCAGTTGTTAAAAGTAGCTCTAACTGAGATTATTTCGAAAAACTTTCAGTGATGAACCGAACCTTATGATTGGTTGGTTAGTTTTTGTGGCGCAAAAGCAACACTAGGGCCATGCTGTGCCCCGAACCTTATGATATCATGTCATCATTGAAAACTTCCTAATATTTTAATTGTTGGCAAAGAGGTTAATAAATGCCATGCTTTTTAATTTATTTTTTGAGTAATGCAATCAAATTAATAATTGTAAATTTAGAATGCAAACGTATTTATGAACAAGTTACGCCTTTTTTTTACTTTAAATTAATTTGAAATATCAAGGTTGAAATATACAAAAATATTTGCTTCATCACTAATTTAAATGTAATAATTTTCTGCTCCAAAACCACATTTTGCTGCTCCAAAATCGTATTTTTACTCAAAGCCGAAGGAGGGGGTTTAAAAAATTACACGCTTTTTTCGAGTTATCGAAGAACTTGTGAAAATGATGGCTATATCTATTTCTGTGGCTAAAAATTATCGACTCCGAGATGGAAACCTCAGGGAATTTTTTTTCTGAAAATGTGTATGAACCCTGTTTAAAGAATAGTATCTCTAAATAAAGTACTAAAATTTAATGTGATTTGAATGTCCACATAAGTAGGAATAATTGTTTATTTACTTAGTTTAAATTATTTTCAGAAAAAATGTTAATTATTATTTAAACATTAATTATTCTAGTTAATGACAAATTTTATTTATAAATACGTGTACGTGTAATTAGAAAAGAATTAATTCGGTTTAAACAAATAAAAACTGGTTTAAACCAAAAAAAAACTTTTTTTTTTAACCTAGTTTTTTTCCTTATCCTGGTAAGAGGTATAATTATCAATAAATATATGTGGTTGCATCTTAGTTGTTAAGTAATAAGTATTTTAATTATTTTTGCAACTTCGTTAATTAAAAAAAAATATATAAAAATTAAATTTTGGTATCGACTCTGCAACGGTAAAATAGGGCCTTGAATTTTGTTGAAATATCCTTGAAAAGGGCCTTGAAAGTCCTTGAATTTCACTTCCAAAAACGTGTATGCACCCTGACTAGTTGAATATCCGTGCTGCGCTACGAAATTTTACCATTAGCATTTTAGCGATCAAAAGACATTCATGTATTCTACACTTCAGATGTTTGCTCCCATTTCAATCCTGACTAATTGATTTATCAAAATAGGAACTTTTCTTTGTTGACATTTTTAACAAAATTTATAATTGTGAATAGTATATTGGAAAGAGACATTTGAATATCCCTTTTTTAGAACTTTTAACTCCCTTCGGACCCTTTTTAGTTACATAATCGAGATTGTAATAGTTTATTGTGTTTATGTTTGCTCTTAGTTCTAAATTTCAAAGTAGTATCTGTATTGGAATTGAGACATTAAGATAATCCTCGTATAGTTTCAATGTTGCGTCAACTTTTTATTCCTTAAAAATTAGTTAATCGATATTGGAATAACTTGTATTTTTTTAATATTTGCACCAAATATCAGAATTATGACTACATTTAAAGAGAAACATACAGATATCCCTCGTTTGGAACATTTAACCCCTTCTTGACCCCTTAAAGCTGGTTAATTGAGAACGGAATAGCTTACTTTTTCTATGTTTATCTTTTTTGACATTTGTACCAATTTTCAGAGTTGTGACCAAATGGGAAGTGGGACATTTGAATATACCTCGTTTGGAAGGTTTAACACCTTTCCCAACCTTAAGTGGGTTAATCGAGCTCAGAATAGCTTACTTTTTCTACGTTTGTCTTTATTGATATTCGCACCAGTTTTCGTACTTGTGACCATATGGGAAGTGGGATATTCGAGTTTGTAACGTTTAACCCATTTTCCACCCTTTAAAGTGGGTTAATCGAGGTCGGAATAGCTTACTTTTTCTATGTTTACATTATTGATATTTGTACCAATTTTCAAAGTTGTGGGAATTGGGAGAATTAGTGATGAGTGAGTGTGGGCTTTGCCTTATATATAGAGAGATTGATATTTGTACCAATTTTCAGAGTTTTGGGAAGTGGGAGAATTAGTGATGAGTGAGTGAGGGCTTTGCCTTATATATAGAGAGTGATGGAATATTGCTCTTGGATTCATCAGTAATGGTAATAAATTATTCAAAATGATATTTTTAATAATTAGAAATAAGTTGTTATGCAGACTAAATAATTTAAGTTTAATTAATAATTTTGAATAATTATAAAACAATTTATTTCATTAATATAAAAACTTATTGTTTTATAGTCTTTAAATGCAAGGTTTATCTAAAAAGAGATTAGAACTTTATCTATAGTATTCGTATAATTTTACGTTTACAAAAAATCGCTCAATCATGTTATAGTTACAAGAATGTAGTAATTTCATTTAGTGAATTATTTTTTCAAAAAATAGAAAAAAACTAAATTTATATTTCTTTATTCCATTTAAAACAAATTTTGAATTTAACATTTTGAATAAAAAAAACAAGTTTTGCTAAAATTTGTCTATTACGCAACAATTGGAAGACGCTGCAACTCCAAAAATAAAGAAAATATTCTCTCAAGATTTGCTGTAATTGCTTTTGCAATAAAAATTATTTAAACTTCCTCAATACATCAAAATTAAACTTTTTTATATCATTTTCTTGCATTTGCCATCATTCTATAACTGTAACATTTTCAATAAATTCCTTTTAAAAAGATATCTTTGGAATGAAAAACCAATGCTCAAAAGTAGAAGTTATTTACAACATCAAATAATTTGAAAAATCTAATTGTAAATAAATAAAAATATAATTTTAAATTATACTTTAAAATAATACCATTTGGTTCAAACCATGCCAACCCTGCTATAAACAGCTTTATCTTATAGTCAAGTTTTTCAACATAATTTTATATTTGTTATTGTTCTTTCCAGGAAAACTCTTGCAAGGCGTAAATAGCACTAGAACTTTGAAGAATATTTTAGGATCCTTAGATGATGGTACTGAAGAACAAAGGCACCACCCCGTAACTAGAAAAGAGATTAACAATATTAAAAAAGATTTTGGTACTGATACATAATCCTTTTTTATTTGATGAAACAGGTGTGCAAGTGTGGGTGGGAAAAATTAAAAAAGGGAATTTAACCTTGGACTTGAATGAACAAAATTCAAGTCATGAGTCTTAAGAGATTAACCCTTATGTTAGTAACCGGGTACCCACCGCGGTGTATTTGTATGAATAGCTCAAAGACAATTTAATATTTTATTTTAAGCTCTCGAATCGTCGTTTTTTAACTCAAAAGAAAGCTAGTTGTGAGTGCATTTCATTTATCTATTTTTTTTAAATAAGCTTAAACTTCAGCTATCGCCACATTAGCAACCGGGTACCCACAATGGAAAGTATAGAAAATAAATTGAAAATGGTTTCTATAAATGGTTGCAACTAAATTTTATTAAAAAAATAAAGAAATATAACATTTTTTTTATAATTAATGACATTAAATCTGACATTTAACACATTGTATGAGATTAATTGAGTGCTCATCACATACTGATTGGTGACAATTGGCACAGCTCTTACGAGTCTTTCGCCGTCTTTTTATTGGCAAGGCATTGCACACATGACAAGATCCTGTCATCTTCCGATTTTATCTTTTGGAACCACTGGACCAGGATTTATCTTGATTGTTTCTGCTAGTGCATGACCTAAAATACTTTCAACAGCAATCTTTGTTGAGAAGTGATGCATTATTTGCGGATTCGCCGTACTGTGTTCAATCATCGGCAATGCTAGTTCTTCACTTAGCTTCCGCATAAATTGACGACGTTCTGTCGTTTTTTGGCAATCATTTTATTATTTTCGTAATAAATTATATATGATGCAAGTGAAGAAATGTCTAGCATGTTGAAGAACAATGCCATTGGCCATCTCGAAGATCGTCGTTGACTTGTGTACCTCCGGACCATTTGGTCCATTGTGTCAACGCCAGCTTTGTATCTATTATAAAAATTTATAATTTCTGGTTTTTGCTTAGCGTCATCACCAACTGACGCATTTGAATGCATTGTAGATAACAGAATGACAGCTTTATTTTTCACTGTGAAGAGAACACCAAAAATAAAACACGTCTGATCCCACCAAAAATCTGATACGTACTAATAAATACTCGGCGCTTGCTCTAGATAGAAAAAAAAAGAAATAACCTTGAGTTATTCTCTCCCTAACGGCATCTGTTCAGCGCCGAAAAATAAAAACGGACCGACTACCTGGAGTGCCCCAAACTGGTTTCAGATTTCATTCACAATTCTAAATTATTATTATTATTTGTTTAATTGTCACTAACTATTCATATTTTAAGAAAAAAATTTTTAGAATTTTTTTTTTAAACAAAATAAACAAAAATTTTAATATTTAGATCTGTGAGTACCCGGGTACCCGGTTGCTAAAAGACATCGGTAAAGTTGGTTACTAACATAAGGGTTAAAAAGGATTGTTTTGTAAATTTGAAAGATTGATAAAATTACAAAAAACTATAAGGGTTCACATAAAAGGCACAAATAAAGTCAAAAAAATATTTCAAGTTGTATCCAGGTATCGGAAGATAAATGGTCAGAAAAATTTTCAAGTGCAAATTATATTGTAAAAAAAAAAAAAAAAAAATTCACACTTGTATGTTGACATGCAACTGAATGTGTTTGCTGTTAGTCAGAGTATGAATGCACATGTCATGATTTTACTATTTCGAACATGTGCAAGCATATTCACGTTATTAATTTAGCATTGAAAAATTAAATGTATTTTGGTCTTCTTCTTACAATCCTAACTGATTTAATTTCAAAAAACCTATCAAATATAAACAAACCAACACATGTTTCAGTAACTACCAAGGATTGCATTTTGAACTAACTCAATACATTGTTCACAAAAACACTAAAAAATTTCCATAGATCCAGTTTTAGCTAAACAATTGTTAATAATACTCTGAACTATAACATAAGCATAAATCCCCAAAAGGACCATGCCTATATCATGTTGGATTAGTGAATACTTTAATTCAACGTTTAAAATATTTGGCCAAACTATGTTTTTTAGGAGAACGAATTTGAAGTAAATTTTTTTAATACAGGATACTGGCAAAACTTGTATTCAATGTCTATTGTAACAATTGATTTAAATTCAGGATTCTCCATAAAAAAAAAAAAAAAAAACTAATGCTTTCCTATATGTAATTTGAAATATTAATTTATATTTTAAATTAAAATTTTAATATTTTCTTTTTATCATCCAAACATTAAAGTATTTCTTTTTTGGAAAACTGAGGAAAAAGAAACCTCAAATTCTGTGTATATGTAACTTACCTTGAGTATAGGCTATCATAGTAATGCTATGCATAGAAAAATATTGACCTATTTTTTTTACCTTGACTTATTTTATAAAATGACATTTAAAGTGTAAGTGTATTTTGTGAAAACTTGTTTTATGTTTTTAAATATATAATAACTTGCAAGCATGGGCGCCCCCAGGAATATTTGCAAGGGGGTGTAAGACTAGATTTTTATCAAAATCATTAATTTTTTTCGACTTGTTAATTAGTAATTATGCATTATAAATTATACTCTTTGAGAACAGTTAAAATTCATGGTATTTATTTTTGAAAGTGCAACCCTGTTAAAGAGAAGAAAAACATACTAAATAGTAAAAATATTAAAATATATATTTTTAGCGATTTTTTTTTATCATCCAACTAGATCTCACGCCACTCAAGAAACAGTGTTTAGAATAGAGGAACTCGAAAATGCAAAAATACAGAAGAGTAAAATTTCTTTATTTCTTCCAAGTTTCGTATATAATGAAAAAAAAAAAAATCAAAATGAAACACGGAGGTAGTATTGGAAAAAGTTCAATTGAATTCTAAAAATAGATTTCTAGATAGTATATTTTTTGACTTAAAAAACAAAACATTTGTCAAGAACTACACAGGAAATGATTATACAGTAGAAGGAATAAATATTTCTACTCATCAGCCTCTAATAATCATAGACAACAAGCACCAAAAAAATCGTCACGCAAGTAGCTATAAAAAACGATATAGTAAAGAAACAGACTAAATTAATAGAAGAAAAAAATGCTCATTGTAACATAAAAGTATAAACAGCATATGTGCTTTTTTTTTATCTTGAAATTTTCATCTTTTCCCTAATTGTTTAAAAAAAATTCAAAAGCCAGGGGTGTCCCATGCTTGCAAGGTATACAAATAAGTCTTTTTAAAAACATTATATATATGTAATTCATTTATGTGTTTGATATGAAGTAAAATAAGAACTTGTTATTGGCCCCCTAATCAGAAGTTCCATAAAGCCTTCATTTAATGCCAATAGCCTTCAAAAGAAAGTAAAAAATACCAGTATATTCTTTGTAAATTCACAGATTAATCTCTAGGTGTTTCGTAGCAACTTTATACTGATATAGGTCCTTGCATCAGATATCAACTTCAAATCAATTCTCAGATTATTTTTACCTAGTAGTACTTAAATTGAAACAATTGACAAAAATATGCACAAGCAATGATATCCCAACCTAAATTTTAACGGTATAGTGGTTAGCGTGCTAGCTTCTAGACCGCGAGGTTGCGGGTTCGAGTCCCGTGTTGGCATGGGTGTTTGTAAATGTATGTTGGCTTGTCTAATGACGAATGTTTCGGCGCATTATAGCCCTCGTGTTGCTGACGGCGCCAGATAATCTGAATACAACCAACCAACCCAACCTAAATTTTTTGAAATGAAAATATTTCTTGAACTTGATACATCTGGTTGATACAAAGAGGTTAATTTATCTGTTTATGCTCTGGTTGTGCGGTACCTCTATTATTTTTCATATGTATATGGAAATAATTGTGTTCAAAACAATATCTTTTTAAGTGTCACTTGAAGATTGGACGGTACACTTCTTGAAGACGGTTGTCAACAAGCCTAAATGTTTGTACATTATTATCTGTCTTGTTAACAATAACACCGCAAGTAATTTGTATTTAAAAGGAGGTAACACATTTTAGCAAATATTTCGAGCATGAATGGCTGTATAAGTTTTGTATGGGAGATAACATGGAAAACGTCTGTAGGAAGCCTCAAAACGAAGTAGTCATTGAAGAGGGTAGCTTAGATTTTATATCTGATTAACCCAATAATATCATAAAAATTTCCATTGGATTACTTTAACTGCTATTTAAAAAAATTATGAAGTTAGTAAAACTAAGTACACAAATTTTAGAAATTAGTTTTAAAAGTAGACTGTCTTTTTTTTGGTTGTTTGGTTTGTAAGCTCCTATGGCCTAATTTTATGCACAACAACGGCGAATCATGCCAGGGACCTGCAACATAACATGGATTCTGAACTAAATTAAATAACCAGGATTCAAACCTGGCATGTGAGGCCATTCTACTAACCCCACAGCTATCAGATGGGCTGTCTTCAGCTGTGTGATGTTTAAATAAAGGATCTTATAAAAATTACAAAATAGATTTTCATGAAACTTTAATTTTACTTTAAAATCTATTATATAAGGAATGTCTTGTGTTTTTTTTTTTTTTTTTTTTTAATGCTGCAGTTTTTTCCTATATATATTGATGAAATTTTACTACCTTCAGGGTTCCTACGGGTCTTTAAAAGTCCTTAAGAACTCCTTGATTTTGGTTTTAATTTTTAAGGGCCCTTAAGAACTCCTTATTTTTGATATATCAGGTCTTTAAAAACTCCTTAATTTCCCCCTAAAACACTCCAAACTCGCAATTTTCTGCCGGTTTTTGAAACTGCATTAGGAAATATTAAGTAGAGCCAATCTGTCGCTAATCATCAGCTTAAAATATAGTGATCAGAACACTCAACCCCTTTTCTAGCCAATTGTTTTTGCCAACTGAGTGGTGTTTATGTGTTGGGCCACATTTCGGAAACGAGCTCTTTAAATAAAAATTGTTAGTCTACGTGTATATGGGTTGGCTCGTTTTTGAAAAATTGGCAACAAGATTAAAACGTCACCAATTCATAATGGCGGGTGATTTAGAATCCACCAGTAATGAAAAATGGCCATTAATGCTAAACAATAACTGAAAACCGAACGAATACGAAAATAATCAAGAAAATACGACATAATATGCAAATTCGCATTTGAAATTGTAGGAGGTAAAAAAGGGGAATTTAAGCAAACCAAGTTGCAAGTCTTGTCAGACTATTCGTGTAGCAACTAAAGACAAAACAGTAGTGGTTGTTTTGGCTGTTGCTAAATTACTATGCCCTTTCTTCAAATTCTTTCAAAATGATAAACTCCACTTGCCCTTTTATGAAGATAAGTAGTCAAAACTTGTTATATTTGTTACTCGCCTACCGACAAAATTAGCCTCAATTTAAAAAGTGATCATTGTAGTTTTATTGTAAAAATGTTGCAAACTCTCATGATTAAATCACCATTAAACGATACAATATTTCATAATTCGTCATATGTCTAAATGCTAGACAAATGGTAAGAGATAGGAGCAAAAACTTAAATTTTTTGACTCGGTGTCTCCTGGTCACGAAAATATGCGAAAATGGAAAACTGCCTCCGAAAAAGTACCGAAATCGTAAATTTTGTCCCGAAAATTTATCTCTTCCATGTCTGTGATTCCTTCCTCCGATCGGCGAATTTCCACCCTTTTTTTTTTTTTTAATTTTTCATACCTTTTCGCTTTTTTTACAAATTTCAAAGAAAATCAACGTTATTCTACAAGTTTCCCATTGTTCTCTCAGAGAGAAGTTGCTTCTTCTTCTCCCTTCACACATGGTTCAATTTCGAAGTTTTCAGGCTTTTTGACCAATATTTCAATCGTGTGTGAGATCGATGTAAATTTTCTAACAACCTTGGAACCTGCATACGTTCAGATCTCCCTAAATCACGGAAGGAATTACTACTTTTTTTTATCGCATTTTTCTCTTATGTTATAGCTTCTATCTGCATTATTTACGTTGGCATGTGATGGTCATTTTGCTGAGCTTTTCGTTCTTAAAATGATTGTTGATTTCGTACTTATGGTGGACACTATTGCCTAGAATTACGTTGTTGCTTGATATTTATTCTTGCCGATTGTTACATTTTAGTTATAGATGTAAATTTTTATGCTGTATTGATATAAAAAAAATGCTATGGAAGAATTTTAAACAATTGTTTAAAATTAGTTGATATTGCAATTTTGTAAAAATTTGAAGTTCTAACAAATAAAGAAAAAAAGAAAATTACAAATAATGGAAACTGCAAATCAGGAAATGGAACAATTAGACAAAGAAATAATGCTAACTGAAAAGAAATGAAAAATTCTGAAACTCCTCCAATCCAACCACATTCGGAGAAGGTTTTTTTTAAATACGTAAATTGATTTATAATTTTTTTACCAACTTCATTTGATGCATGAAAACAAAAATTACATTACGAAATGCTTTTAAAGTAAATTGATTGATTTCTTCAATTTTTATTAAAATTTCAAGTATTTAGAAAATTAAAAGAATGAATATAGTATAGAGTATTTGTTTAATGTTCATCTACTTTGACATGATTTATGGTTTGTCTTTACTTTTAAAAAATTTATTTAGAAAACAGTTTATTAAAGCTGACATTTGATATTAGAGTCCTCTTTGCTCACTTAATTGGGTAAAGTCGTATCATAAATTTATTTCGAAAGTCCCGAAAAAGTCTAAATGAACCTACAGAAATTTAGTAGACTGTGTGACAACCATTCTTATGTCCTAAGTCAAAAAATATGTTGTAGATAAAGTCGTTTATTATATTTTATGACTTAATAATTTTCTCCCAACATAATTTACTGTTAAGGTGTAATATAATTTTTGTCGTGTTTATAAAGGTCCTTAATAAATGTTTGTAGATCCTTAAAAACTCCTTAATTTTCATTTTGGAAAAAAGAATGGGAACCCTGACCTTGATCTTTGAAACAAGAGGAAGAATCCTGACTACAGTGTCGGAACATTTTAACGTTTTAAAAAACTACGTATTGGCAATGTTAGAAAAAAGCTTGACAGCCCGTTAAAAATTTACATTCTTGACAGATCTATGAACTCGTTTTTTCATTATCTAATCTTTGGCTTTCACCTGATATTGGTAAGTGTAGGAAGAGGAAATGTAGTTTTGAGTTTCTTCCATTTTTAAAATTATGAGTATACGTCCACGAAACTAAGATGAGCTTGTTTTTGACCAGTTGCTGAGGGAGATTAGAAAATAGTAGGTACAGTACCCCCCCCCCAAAAAAAACAGAACGATGGCTATATCTTCGGTTCTAATTATCGTAGAATCTTACAGTTTGCACCAAAATGTTTTGCTTACGATTTTCTATATATCTGATGCGATTTTTTTTCTTGAGGGACCGTATACTAAGTAAAAGTAACGCTATCTTCGAAAATTTCAATACGAACCCTTATTTTTTATCATTTTATTCGATTCAGAATACATCATTTACCCCGTATACCAAATTTCAATGCATTATGTTGAAAAACACGTCACTTATGAGCGAAAATATTTCGACCATTTTTTTACCGATCTTCAGGGAGAATTTCCATTAAACGAAAGGTATTTTTAAGGTTCTTCACAGCGGGAGAAATCGAACGGTTAATGTGGCGCGTTTCACGAAGATTAAAAAATACAAGTATTAGTCTAAAATTGCATAGAAAGTACTTGGATTTATAGTGTCATGTTTAAGATTAATACAAAAATAGCAAGTAAACGCAAAAGTAACATAATTTAATTACAACATTAAAGATGTGCATTCTTCACACGAAATAAATAAAATACCGAAAACTGTAATTGCAGAAATATAACGAATACTGCTGATAATTAGAAAATTGATAAATATTAAATGTAGGCATTAGTAAACAGTATTTAGCAAAGCATGAATATTTTACAGAAATATTTCACTATAAACACAAATGTAACTAGATCGTTGAAATTATTTATAAAATGAAAAAGTCACATGATTCAGTAAAATTTTTAAAGGATAACTTATTGAAATTGCTTAAAAAATGTTGTTTTAAATAAATGGAATTTAAGAAAGCAAATTAAAAAAAAATTGATAGTTTACAGAAAAATAAAAATTTAAAACTAAAACTAAAAAACACGCTTTAATAGAAAATCAAACTAAAAAGTAGAAAATAATCAATAGATTAAAAAACTAAGAAACACGCTTTAATAGAAAAGTGAACTAAAAAGTAGAAGATAATTTTAAATAAGTTTGAAATAAGAATAGAGTGATTAACAAGAAATATTTATTTTATCGTAAAAAAGCGTGGGATGCTTTTTAAGATATTTTCATAATGGCTCTACTTTTACCAATATCTGTCATTAAATATTTACAATAATTGACATCAAGCACCCCAAGCTTTTTTACGATAAAATAAATATTTCTTGTTAATCACTCTATTCTTATTTCAAACTTATTTTAAATTATCTTCTACTTTTTAGTTCACTTTCCTATTAAAGCGTGTTTCTTAGTTTTTAAACTATTGGTTATACTATAATTGAACGTTATGCGATTTTCCACACCTCTAGTTTACCTTGAATTAATCTTTGATAATTTTCAAAAGTCGTCTACTATACGGTCCCTTAAAGTGAGCGTTTTTTACATTTTCTCTAAAAAATCGAGAACTAATAGTCAAAATGGAAAGAAAAAAATTATGGGGGGGTTTTAGACCATGGTAAATCTAATGAAAGCAAAAAAAATATATGTTTCTATTCAAATTTTTTTTTAATTGCTTTATTAATTAATAATTAATTATTAAAAAAGAAATTGATTCAAAAGCTGATTGCTATTTATGTTTGGCCATTTACAAACTACCTTTTGAAAAAAAAATTACTGAAATATATTAATTATTTAAGTATTTATGGCCAAAAAAACAACTTTTTTTTTTAACATTAATTTATCATTTTCTTTTTATCATTTAAATTACAAACCATTCATTAAAAAATTACGAATTTTTGTATTTCGCATTCTTTTTTAATGCTGAATCCAAATATGGAATAATATTATGAGGTTGCTATTGAACTTTTAAAGTTTGGTTCTGTTTTAATATGTAGATGACCCCTCATGATAAAAAAAACTTCATACAATTATTAAAAACCTTTCACGATTTACAACGGTACCTTTTGTTTGTTATTTCAACAATTAGAACAAAAGATATAGCCATCGTTCTGTTTTTTTTGGGGGGGGTACTGTACCATTGACGCCCACAGGATTATTTTCAGCGGGGTGCAGATCGCAAACAAAGCGGTGCACATTGCACAGAGGCAGATAATTGATTTCAGAAGTGATAATTGAATTCCATATTAAAATGTTAATTAATAATTATGTATTAACTTTATGTCCAAATGAATAAATCAAAAACCCCACCATACTTCAATTTTCTGTGAATTATACCATTGTCCGCCACGTAATTTTTAATTTTTATAAACTAGGGAGATCAAGTGCACCTCCTTTTGACCCTTCCTGGCTGGTATTCTCTTTTTCTCATCATTTTTTTTTTTTTTTACTTTGTTGACATTCTATTCATCGGAGTATATCTTGGGACTTGATTTGTTTCTAGTGTAAGGAATGACAATTATGTGCACACAAGACAAATGTTTCGGACGAGCCCTTCTCCAACCTTTTTTTTTTTTTTTTTGGTTCAACCCGCCTGACAAATAGGTTGTTCCTTAACTCTTTACTTTCTGAGGAGTTCAAGATCTTGCAAAGGGATACACCCTGTATTGGAATTAGAGTGGTACTCTTCCCTGAAGATAATTTTCACAGCAGGTATTGTGAGCTTAAAAAAGGAAGTTATTTCCCCGAGGCAGTCATATCCTGTCTGAGGTGAAACATTTATGACTTTTATCTTTGCTTTAACCCTGGTGATGCATTTTTAAAATTTTATTTGAGGTATTTGTGACGTCATACAAAATACACTATGAAACCTTAGTTTCCTTAAAACAGCTCAACACTAACATCAAAATGGAGGCCTCCATTATTTTGTTTACTTGACCGGTTTGTGTTTTGGCAAGGACGGTGTTTTGGTCATCGATGTTTTGATGCTATCATTTTCTGTTGCATTGAATTCTGGTCAGATTTCGTGATGGACACACTGAAGGTTTTGAAAGAAAAGTCTCAAAAGAGAAGACAACTCCTGGCGCAACAGGTATGTTGTTATGATATTGGAAGAACGACATGCCATGTCTTTGTTCTGCAGATATTTATACCGCGTCGATTGTCTAAACCTTTCCATAATGGGCTGATAAATATCTTCTACAATATTCTTCCATTTTTGGGGCCTGTAAAGAAAACGTACACCTATATACTAAATATTTAGCGACACATTGTTAATAGTATAGAGTTAGTAAGTTATAACAATTAACATTTATTCATTTTAGAAGGATATATTGTTTATTAAAAAGTAAAACATTTGTCTAATTTGGTAAATTCCTATTGTACGTATCAGGGTTGGCGCGGTTTCAAAATTTGGCGATAACGCCAGAATGACGTAGTTTTCGATTATCGCCAACTCAAGATGGCGGCCGATTTGAACTAAACAAGATGGTGGGTAATTGGAAATGGCCGTTAATGTTAAACGATCGTTAAAACAGAAGGAATATGAATGTAAACAATAAAATACCACTTATTATGCGATTTAATTACAAAAAATTCGGATTAAAATGGTGTATGTTTATAGAGTAATTGTAATATGGCTACGGTAAATTACAGCAGCGACGTGAAATACAAATTACTGTATTCAAAACAAACGGCCCTTCGGCCAAACATCCTCTTACAATGGTGCCTCCGGCTTTCAAAATGAGGTCTATTCCTAGTTGACATTAAAATATCGCCAAGCCGATTTTGCGCGGTTTTGTAGGCGATACAGTTCTAAATTTGGCAACCCCATTTTTTTATTGACGTGCTTTGGCTTCAATCTTCCTATACCACAAATCATGGAGCTGGTTCGTTTCTCAATTGTTCATATTGTAATTCGGAATTGGCGACATTCTGGCTTTGTCGCCAACTTTTCAAAAGTGCGCCAACCCATAAACGTGAACTAGGAATTTACCCAAAATGACCGTAAAAACTAAACAAACGATTGAAAACATAACGAATACGCAATTAAACAATAATATATGTTAGTTAATAACAAAAAATATTTATAAAATAAAACGAGATTCAAATTGCTGCCTTCAAAACAAACGGCTCTTCCAGCAGGATACCTTTGCAAAACGGAAAATATAATAAATATGCAAATAAACTATAAAATTCTACATAATATGCTATTTAATAACAAAAAATACCTATGAAAAAAATGGGCACCGAAGCAAAATACAAATTGCTGCCGTCAAAACAAACAGCCTTTTTTCGGCAGGACATCCACGGTAAAACAAAAAACGTAACGAATATGAAAATAAACAATAAAATACGTCATATTTTAACTAATTATTAAAATTACGGCCAATTATTCAAAAATGGCACTCATGATAACAACACCATTAGCGGGAGGCGAAATGGCAATGGCAGGAAGCCAGGAACACACACGCCATTCAAACATTCAAAATAGGGTTGCCATAAAATTACTGTTGCGCATGCGCATATAAATAGGGTTGCTACATTGGAAACATTATCGCCTTTAGGTTTGTCGCCAAATCCATTTGGCGACATGACACGTCTAATAGGAATAACTTACCTGACAAAAAATATATACTAATTAAGATTCGTAACTTCTAATTAAGATAATTGCATAAGTGACATAAGCATGCATCTAAGAATGCATTTTCATAGTGTGTTTACTTAACTTTTTCTATCATGCATGTTGTGTTTCATTTGCAAGCTTAAGACATAGAGGGTAACATGTAACAGCGTGTTATGTAAAATTTAATCATTAATCTGTTAATGGATCTGAATGGTATTATACACAACATGAGTTGCATAATGTACTTGCATATTTTTTAAAGATTCGTTTTCAGATCACCATTCTCAATCACATTTTTTCACACAATATAAATACTTGCAGGTGCAGACAAAAAGTCTGGTCTTGCAAAAAAAAAAGTTCAAGGTTGTAGTTTGCTCTGCAGAAAATACAAGAGGAGGTACAATAATCTGCAAAACCGAAGTCAATATATTTTTTTGTTTAAATACATATACATTTTAAACTGTCTGGAAGTAATCTGCATGTGCAAAAGAAATCTGCGGCGCCCGACGTCTTTACACCTTGTTTCTACTTCTGAGCTAATCAATCATATTGCAATTAGTATCGAAATAAGAAAAATGTTCAGTTTCCTAGATTTGACAAATTATCATTGTTACTGCAGCACGCATTTCACTCCAATATGAATTTTATACTGTTGTTCCTAATAAAATCATTTGATTTATTTCAGCTTGGAGCTGGTAGTACTGATAATTTAAGCTCAGTTTTGGGTAGCCAAGATGATCGAAATGCGTGCTCTGCATTCAAGAAACCAAAAAAGTTAGTTTAGACTCACATAAAATGTTATTTTTTCTGAGAAATGTTATCTATGTTTATTGTATTGTTTGTTTCGTATTTTTCAGAGAATCGGTCACATCATCAGTTGTCACAGAAAATATTCGTGAAGAGACACGAGCTGTTAAACAAGCACCAGCTTCTAATGTAATTGTTTCTTTTAGTGATTATTATTTTTGTTTCATTTACATCAGTATTTATTTTATCAAACTAAAAGTTGATAGTAGGTTGTTTGTTTAAATTGAAATTAATTTTTTGTTTTATGAAAATTGTTTTTTGTATATAAATATTATAAAAGATTTTATTGAATATGAAAAACAAGTGAAATATTAATTTGAAATTTAAACGAGCAGATTAAAGCTTTTAAAGCTTTCTTGAAGTATCAAGATTAGGCACCTCATAAAAATTGGTAATGCAATTTTAACTTTTAGCAGTATTAATTATTTATAATTTCTCAAATTTAATCCTCAAAAAAAAAAAAAAAAAACATCCGTAATATATATTCTTTTTAAGCAGATGTTTAAGTAAAGCTATAACTAGGTATAGTTTTCTGGATCCTGTTTTTTCTACCAATTAGTTTTGAAAAATAATCATCTAGGTATTTTTAATTTTACAAAGTTTATTCATTTTTTAAATTACCAAGCAAAGCTGAAACTTTTTTAAAAAATGAAAATTGTGGAGGAATTACTAGGATGAAATAAAATGTTTATTTATCTTTGTGTTTATAGTTTAGTAACTCCATTTAGTAATATATCAAATTTCACTTACATTTTAAAGCTTAAGACCAATTTAATATTTTTTTTTTATGTTTCAGATTAACTTTATGTGGAATAATAATTTAATGCTATTTTGTTTATCTATGAAGCACATAATATTGCAAAGCACTTTGTGAATTTATTTTATTAATTGCAGTTTTGTTTTAAAGTTTACATTGATATGGAGCTTCTTTTTTGCAAAAATTAAATTGTCAAATTATTACCTACGGGAAGATGATATTGCACTTGTCATAGAGAGGGTTGCCATTGCCTCGAGAGGTTGGACTTCTACCTGTTGGTCCGCGGAAGGTATTTTATTTCCCTTCTACCACCCACTGGAAAACCAGTGGAGGCATTCCCCTATCCGCCACCTTGGGGACGCGCTCTCTAGGGGTTACAGGCTCCCCTTTGGTCCCATTTGACTTGTCCTATCACCTTTTTTCTGCACTTGTCACACGACAACAACATTACCTACGGGTGATATGCACTAAGCTAAATATTTTTTTCTATCAGATTTTTTGTTTATCCAGCCTAAAATTTTGTTTTGATGTGTCAATGAGTTATTTTTAGAAAATTTACTGTACTTTTTTTTTAGTTGAAATTCAGAATTTTTATCAAACATTTTGACAAATAATTTGTTTGTAATGTTTCTTAAAAGTATACAAAATGTCTTTTTTCTGATATACATAAACAAATTTTTGTTATAATTAACAGTTTTTTGATAATTTCAAGCGTTCAACATTCATAATTAATTTGTAATATTTTCTTTATACTAGAATCCACCCGAAGAAGCTGATGATGTGTCTGAAGTGAGAACATACACAGATTCCAGTACTTTCTTAAAAGTGAGTATTATTTCTGTATTCAATTTGTTATTTTTTTATTAGTCTAATTTGCTTTTATTCCTTGAAGGATATTGCTAAAATTGAAATTTGTAAATTTTTTTCTTAAAAGAAAGCCCCAATTTATGAATATATGCTTACAAAATTAATTTTAATTTTTTTTATCTAGGGAACACAAAGTGCTAATCCACACAATGACTATTGCCAGCATTTTGTTGACACTGGACAACGACCACAGAATTTCATCCGAGATGTTGGTAAGTAGTAGTAGCTTATCGTTTAGTGTCATAACATATGGATTTATTTAATTATATCTAAAAGGTTTATTTAATTTTATATAAAAGAATCCCTAATTTTTTTTTCTAAAGTAAAGTCAATTTACTTTAGTTTCATCATTTGATTTAAAAATACATATTACAAATATCGGCCATATGTTCTTTTTAGATAAACAATTGAGGACTAAAAATGGTAAACGACCCAAGTACCAAAAAAATTCAAAAATCTTTTTTTACGGAAAAGTGTCCTAAAGACCAAGCTAAACAAAGTGGAGAACGCCCAAAGTGCGAACTCCAGTAACAATAGTTCAAATTTAATCTGAAGTCAATAATCATTGTTTAAGTACCAGTTGCGGTCATTTTTCGGCTGGAAATTTTTCTTTTTTGGACTTGGGTCGTTTTCTATTTCTAGTCCTCACTGTTGCTTTTCATCAATATTTGTTTATTAAATATTGAGGTTAGCTATTGTTAATCCTGTAATGATCAAAAGCACTTCCTAAATTTTGTTTACATGTTAATGAAATAATGGCAAAATGATTTATTTAGGGAAAAATTAAATTTAAAAAAAATTAAATAAACACAAATGCTAAATTTTTTGCAAGTGATGTGTTTAAGACAATAATAATGTGACTGATATTTGAAATTTATTTCTTTCTGTTCTAATACTTCATTTACAATTCCTAATAAAGTTCAGCTTTTGAAGTAACTGTTGCATAAGTCTTAAAGTGCCACACCTCTACCATGTCGCAAATACTTTAAGAAATATTTAATTTTTTATTCATTTTTTTATTTCTCCATGGTTGTATCAAATTTTATGAAGATACATCCACTTGAACAGGCCTTAGATATCTCTGACTAATTTAAGTTCTGTTATAATCAACCTGCATTTTTAATTTCTTTATATTTACTTGTGGTGGCAGTTGACTCTTACAAGTGTTAACTAACCCACTTGCTTTTATCTAATCGAACTGATATTTTGTAGAATGAGTCATTGTCAATGATATGATGATGTATCAAATTTTGTGATTTGTCATTAAATGGCTGATTTTATTCACATTTTTATTGCCTCTTCTGAGCACTAATTAACTTACATACTTTCAGTCATCCAACCAAGCTGGAAGTTGGCTAATAGATTCGTTGTTGATGACAGAATTTATCAAGTTTTTTTGGGGAAAGAAGCTTTGTCAATGACACAGAATGGGTTTTCTTTCTAGTGGTCAAATACTATGAAAAGATTATTTGAGCTCAAAATCACTATAATAATAATAATTGCACATACAAGTTAGCAGTGCTCATAGAAGATTTGTATTAAAAACTTTGTTTTTATGAGATAATATTTTTTAGAATGTAATTACTTTAAATATGGGATTTCTTAATTTACAACTTTTCAAGTATATATTTAGAAAAATCAAAGTTGATAAAAAAAAGTTATGATATTTATAATGTTATGACTTTATTATATGGTCATCTTAGAGTGGAAGAGTGCTTAGTTCTTGTTTTTGGTTTTAAATCACTTTATTTTAAAACAAGAAGAGAAGACTCATTGGTTAGTAAAAGCTATAACTGGCAGAGTTCCTACAGTCATTAAAAGAGCTTAATATTTTTTAAACTTTTTCCAGGCCTTAAAAGTTCTTGAAAATAAAGGTCCTTAAAAGTGCTTGAAATTGCTTAGAGGTTCTTAAAAGTCCTTACTTTTTGTAACTTATCCACACTGCACCAAAATCTTCTAGTATATTTACATTGCACATGCATCAACTTGTATATCATTTGGTTGTTCGTATTTGTTAATTTGTGGAGTAGAAGTCGAATGATTTCAGTTACAGACTGTGAGAGGATTACATGATATTAGTATTTATGTTTTGCAAGTCAAAAAATAATTACTAGTTTAAAAAACTAAAATACACGCTTTAATGGAAAAGTGAACTAAACAGTAGAAAATAATTTTAAATAAGTTTGAAATAAGAATAGAGTGATTAACAAGAAATATTTATTTCATCGTAAAAAAGTGTGGGGTGCTTTTTAAGATATTTCCATAATGGCTCTACTTTTACCAATATTTGTCATTAAATATTTACAACAATTGACATCAAGCACCCCACGCTTTTTTACGATAAAATAAATATTTCTTGTTAATCACTCTATTCTTATTTCAAACTTATTTAAAATTATTTTCTACTGTTTAGTTCACTTTTCCATTAAAGCGTGTATTTTAGTTTTATAAACTATTAATTATTTTCTACTTTTTAGTTTGGTTTTCTATTAAAGCGTGTTTTTTAATTTTTTAAACTATTAATTATTTTTTCTGTATACTATAAATTTCTTGTAGTTAATTTTTTTCGATAAGTGTACAAAACTCTCCAGTTGTTCCTGCCAATAGTCACATGCTTGTCTCAAATTTAAGCGTGTCTCTGAATATGAAAAATCACTAATCTTGAAGATCCTGGTAAGGATAATGCGACTAAAAACATGCTTTGTACAACCGTCGTGCCCACGAAAAATCTTTCAAATGTCTGCCTTATCAATTGGTGATGATAGGTTCTGTGATTGTAACGGGTAACGGCACACCAGGGTTTGATTCCGGAGAAGGTTGGTTGGTTGGAATTTAACGGCGCAAGGGCAACACGAGCTAATCCTTGTGATAAAGCGACAAACTTATTGAATTATTATATTGTCATCGGTCTTTGACAAGTGTGCAAAGTTTTAATCAAATCTGAAGCTCAAAGTAGGGCAAAATCGAGCCCAAAAGAGTCGGTTACAAGCAAACATACAGGTGAAACTAGTAAAAGCGTGTTAATAAAAGACCATCATCATAGTCCGTTTGTAAGGCAAAATGTAAATTGTGCATGAAGGATTTGATATTAACATTCTGGATGAAGCAGTTGTAAAGTCGCACATTAAAGACCTGATGCATGAAAACAAATTTTCGAAAGTCCTTAAAAAATATTTAGGTTTTTAAAAGTAAATGAAAAGTCATCGATTTTCATTCTGTGATTTCAGTGGGAATCCTGAACTTGGTCCCTGGAATAAATGTAATTAAGTGTATTCTTCCAAAGCACTAAGCTAATGTTGAATGAGTTCTTTAGGAAGATGTTTGTTTTTCCTGAAAACTTTGACAAATTCCAGTTTGCATTCTTTCACTCTTAAGTCGACAATATAAGTATTTTTATACTTATTTTTGATGTTATAACTTTTATAATTATGATATATATGTATGTGTGTGTGTATGTCATAATGGAGAAGTTGCACTATACACAAAATGCCATAAAATTATATTTTTCCAAGAGAAAAATTTATGCAGTTTCTGAATATTCAATCAAAATGTTCAAAAAAAGTTTCATTAAATATAAAAAATGCAATTAAATATGAGTGAAAACATCAACAACATCACGTGACCGAAAACAGCCCTGTTGACCGGTGACGTCAGGATGCACGAAGTACCACGTTGTCCGCATCCTGCGTTAACTTCACCTAGTGTGTAGTGCATTGAATGAAGCAATTGTTTCGATAACACTCCACACGTTAATATTTAAAGTATTCATTACACATTTTTTTTATTTGATCTTTATTTTTTTTAAATAGTCCTACAAATTTATCATGCCGTTATTAGACCAAGGATTTAAAAAAGTAGAATCGGATAATCTTCCAAGAGTAGATACTATCAGTATGATATCATTTTCGGCAAGAAACCTTTGCAAGCACCTTTGTGGGTGCAGAAATAAGAGGAGTTAAAATTCAAAGATTAGGGATTTTTAAATTATAGAATTCCCTTTAATTTTTGTTATCATTCATATATTTTTCTGAGTTCTAATATAATTTTGTTGGTCTTAAGGTTACCACACATTGTATACGTTTTTTCTTTAATTTTCGAACTAGACTCCCATTTTGTTTTCACACTTAACAAGTGTCAAAAAATATATATTTTCAAAGTTTTTCCATTTGATATTTAATCAATTAAAATGTAGTTACTTAATTAGAGTCTAATTGCACCGGCCATAACTTAATTTGTATTTTTTTTTTTTTAATTTTGATTTCAATTGAAAATGAAGTAATGATTCACTACAGTGAACCTACTAGAATTCTAAATAGAACTTAAATACAGTTTTTCTTTTTCATAGTTTTGTTTTGAAAGTATTTAAAATAATCCACTTTTTCTAAAAACATCAAGACTCAAAAGTAATTTCCCAATTACCGATGTGTAGTAGTACCTAAAATTCAATTCGTTTGTATAAGTTATTTTCACAGAAAAGGACTAAATTTTAAACTGCCTCTGTTTAAACATATTGTAGAGACAATAATATTCCTTTTTTTTTTAAAGAGCAGGGCGTGAAAGTAATGGCGATAATGCCATAGGATATATTCACGATTTGAAAATCGCAAACAACTGTTTTTTAATCTTCAAAGAAAGAAAGATCAATAATATTAATAAATACTCTTAAAAGACCTAACTGAAATATCTCGCATAGTTCGTTTGTTAATTGAAGGGAAAATATTATTACAAAACTTTGAATTCTTAACAATCTATTATATACATCTTTTGATTCCCAGTTTTTCTAGCAATACACAACATTTTTAAATTTAAAATAAAATATTTTTATTAGGATGATATTTTATAACCTATCTAAAACAAAAACAAAACAAAATATAATTTAAAAACTATTGCATGGAAAATAACTGTAGAATTTCGCCCATTTCCATGACCGTCAATGTGTTAAGGATCCTTAGGTTCACTAAAAAAATACTTTATCCGGAGCATAAATGGAGGTATTTTTGCAGCAAGGAACAATACTTATACGGCACTTTTGACATTGTAAATATAAAATTTCAGTGCAGCAACTTTAAAAGAAAAAACCCGAAATCACAACTGCTTTGGTTTTGCAGGAATCGAAGAACCTAGGCCATGTATCGTGACGTCACAGTGCAAAGACGGTGTTTTTAAAGGAAGTGACGTCAGAGTCATTCAAAAGTTAATTTAAATAATATAAATTGAATTTTCTCAAACTGTAAATGGTACCATTATGCTTATTTTAAAAGGAACTATTGTTTTCGGAAGAGTTTGAAAATCATGCAACTTCCCCATTATAAAAGTTATCTAATATATATATATATCATAATTATAAAAGTTATCTAATATATACATATATAGTATAAACACATTAATTTAGTTTAGACCCTGATTTTCAAGTTATTATTAGTTTAAAAGGAAATGGATAATTTATTTTATATGCCTTGCTGTGTCACTTGAGATTAATTTTACTGATTTTGAAAGTAGGCTGTTTGAGTTTGGATAATTACTGGTAAAACTTTATGAAGGAAAATTATTTTATGCATTCCATGATATATCATGCAAGAAGATTAGCAAGTCTTTAAAATTGTTACTTTCGAAATTATTGCCATTTATATAGTTTAATCTCTTTGTTATTATTCATTTTCTTTATTTTTGTGTGTGCTTATTTGGGGATAATCCTTAGATATTTGGTGAAAGATTATTTTTCAGATATGAGTATATTTCATTGATATATTTCATTAATGAGATTTATATCTGTTTCTTTTAGGTTTAGCTGATCGGTTTGAAGAATATCCTAAATTAAAAGAGCTTATACGGTTAAAGGATGATCTAATTTCTAAAAAAGCAACACCCCCAATGTAAATACTATTTTTTTTTTTTAGTTTTAAAGGTAATTTTCAAGTATTGTTAAGGTATTTTTTTATCCTGGTCAATGGAGCTTTGTAATTATTTTTAAATTTGCTACTTCTAAAGGTGATTTCTTTATATGCATGTTTAGTTGTGAGTTAAGAGAAAGTCATCTTTATTTAACAAGTCTACTATAGAAGTTTTAAAATTATTCAATATAGATATATATGTATGATAACTGATTTTTTTAATATTTGAAATAGTATGTATATCTGTGTGCTTATTTTTGACTTTTAATGAGATTTTATAGTGGGATAAATATATCATTGTTCAGATTCTACTAGCATCGTAACTAAGTATCCTCGTGCTATTTCTTCTACTAATGTTTAATTTTTATTAAAAACTTTTATTTTGCATAATAGCAAAAACTTTATAAAAATTGTATTGTATGTTTTTTTTATGTGATGGCAACTTTGAGTAGTGTTCTAGAGATAGAAAGATAGCAGTTTGAGATGGAAATGACATAGTTAATAATCAGGGATGAGTTTTTTCCGCCATGTGGCAGTATTCATTCCGCTTTTTTAATTTTTTAGAAAAAAAAAAGTTCCGCTTTTTCTAAGAAAGTTCCGCTTTTCTAATTCCTGAAAAAAAAAATTTTTTTCACTATTTTCTATCCCACAGAAAAATACTTTTCTCTAAGGCTGAATCGCGAAACAGCTTCCCTTTTAGTACTTGTAGCTTAAAAATTTAGAAAACTGGATTTAATTAAATTTGCCCTATTTGTCAATATGGTATAATTGCTTAAAGTTGTTTGACTTGTTGAAATTTTGAAGTTTTTGCCGGTTTTGATCGCTTTCACAAGAATTTAATTTTTTTTTTGTTTTCCCCCTCACCCCCTTTGGAGCTATACCATGCCTGATGACAGCACAAAGTGTATCCCTACTTCTAGGTGCCGCTATTTTAAACCATTTTTGCTCACGGACGGACAAAAATGATGCAGTGTTATAAATGCACATGGAAAAACACAATTTTATTTAAAATGTAACTTAAAATGTGTTTCACGCATAAAATTTTTAGATTTTTTTTTTTCAGCTTTTTGATTTTTTACCAAATTCATCCCTGAATAATAAAGTTATTCTTTTTTAAACTTCTGTTTTGTTTTATTTATACTCAATGCTTATCTGTCCACAAGTTTGATATGACATCGACATCATTGCTATAATTTGTAAATTAATTTTAATTTCTCTTTCTTTTGCAAATGTATTAAATTTAATGCTTCTAAGAAAAGTATAGTTAAAAGGGTTTTTTAAGATTTAACAAAACTTCTTTTTTATTAATCATAATATGCTTTGCCACTTTCTTTTCTAATCTAATTTAAATCTATGTAACACACTTTCATTTCTGTGGTGTCTTAATTTATGTAAGGTTTTATTAAAAAAAAAAAAATACTGTTAAAATGTAATTAAATCTACTTTAATTTTGACTGCAATTTTTTTTTTATCCCTTTAGGTATTTAAAATGTGATCTAGACAATTTTGACTTTCGCGATTTGAACTGTAAGTTTGATGTCATACTTGTAGAAGCACCTTTGGAAGAATACCAAAGAACTTATGGAATGACCAATATGAAATTTTGGACTTGGGATGAGGTAATTATATAAATAAATGTCTTAATCTGCTGCTGTGACATTAGAGAAACTTATTTTTATTATAATTTTGGGAATGAGTGCTAAAATTCATTATAATAACAAGGCTTTACAATATTGCTCAAGTTTTTTTTTAATATGTAAGGCAGTGCATTATTTACAGAATATAAAATAATTAAAAACAGTAAGTTGATCATACTAATTCTATTGTATTTAGGATAACTATGCCAGGGCTGCCACAGGCGATTTAAACGACTATTTTCAAGGCAAGGTTACTACAGCAACTTTTTTTGCCAAAATTGGCCTAAAAGCTACCTTTTCAGTTAATATTACTTTTTGAAATATTCAATGTCTATTTTTGGAGAAGTAATCCTATTTTTATCTTTATTTACAAGTAAAAACGCAGAAGAAATGTAAGTTTGGTCATGACGTCAAAAGTAGGCAGCCTTTGTTCTTTAGGTCTGTGGCATCCACCAATGATGTTACACTTATAGAGCTTGATTTAATCTTAACTGAAGAAGATTGAATGTTCTTCTTCAAGAGACTTTTTGTTTTCTGCTTTTATTGGTTCTCTTGTGAATCTCTGTAACTTTTGCAATGCATTTTCAGAAGTTACATGAACGGCGTTCGAATTAAACCAAAACTTAATGATCATGTGACCCTCTAATGCCGGCACACTCCTCTGGTGTTGTGACGGAAGTGATGTTTTTATGTAATTTCGAACTGTGAGTCTTTTATTCTGATATCATACTGTATGTATGGCAAAGGTCAAGCACCATGTTTTGTTTTTTTTGGAACAAAAGATTTTGTGAAATTTACTATGTTTAGTTTATTAATTTTTTTTTTACAAAGCGATTTCAAATAAGGGTACAGCTCTGGAATATTCAACATAAGTAGTTTTGGCCTTCTACTTTTAGTTTTGGAAAACTGAATGTTAAAATTTGAATTAGTATTTAAATTTTTTTTTTTAATTGAGATTTTTTTTACAAAATGACTTTGAATATGGCTACAGGTTTGAAACTTTCAACTAGTTTGAAACTTTCTAGTAGTTTTGGCCTTCTAATTGAATTTTGAAAAAATATAATGTTAAAATCTTGATTACTTTTTTAAATTAATTTGATTTTTTTTACAAAGCGACTTCCAATGGGAATGGAGCCTTGAAATTTTCTACAGAAGTAGTTTTGGCCTTCTAATTGAACTTTTGACAAACATACTTTTAAATATACTCAGGCGGGTGGGGGGATTGTGTTATTGTATTAACAGGGCATATTTTATTTGTTTCTCGATAGGGGATTGTTTCACTTGCTAAAAGATAATATAGCAATTAATCTTCTAGTTAGTGAAACGATTTTCTGCTTGAGCAGCAGTGAACCTTTCAGCGAGCGAAGGGAGCTTGTTATTGAATATTATGTGATTAATTTTTTACAAAGCAACTTCTAACAGGCCTAGTGCTCTGAAATTTTCAATATAAGTAGTTTCAGCCTTCAAGTCTGCAAATTAGACTTTTGATAAACAGAATGTAAAAATTTTTTTAGTGAAGTGACTTCTGACAGACGTATAGCTCTGAAATTTTCACGAGAAGTGTTATACACAATAACACAGGGCCACACAGCTAGTTCAAAATATAGTTTTTCAGAATTGTTGCTATTAATTTTAGTATTTGAGGATACTATTTTGGCTACTATTTTTTACATCTACTAAAGCAACTATTTTCAATGCTATTAAGCTGTGGCAAACCTGCTATGTATTTTCTCCAGTATTTCCTGTGGCATTTTGTATATTGATTAGGCATACATGTATTGTGTATCGGATATTTATAAATTTGTGCAGTTCAGGATTTTGAATTTTTCTTTTTCTTTTTAATAATTACTACTCACTCAGTGCTGAAGTTTTAGCATTTAGAGAAGTTTTTCTTAATGTAGATCTTAAATGTGGTCAATTTTTCTTTGTATGAGGATTCCACACATAAACTATCCATTCATAGATTTTTTTAATATGATAATATGACCTTGAAACATTGATACAATTTATTTGTGTGGTAATTTTGAAATGTTTACAATCCGATGAAGGAACAAATATATATATGTTTAAACAGTGAGTTATCATTTATATAGTTTTAAATTACAATTTTAAAAACATCCTTAAATATTCAGAAGCAATACTTGACAATAAATAAAAAAAAATTGCATTTTTTCCTAGCTTGATATTTATGTTGAGGGTATGAAATAGTAAAAATATTATTTCTAAATATTTCCATTGAAAAAGAGACTTTACTTTCTTTTATCTTATATAGTTCAATTAGCAATTTATAAATACAGGGTTTGTATGAATGCATGAAAAGCACTTGAAAAGTTTTCATGTTTCATCTCCTGGAAAGCACTTGAAAAATGTACAAAACCTTTAAAAGTCCATCATACATATAAATTTTTTTTTTATATACTGGATTGAACTAATTTTATGTAAATATGGAATAAAAAATAGGAATTGCTTGTCTGACTTTTGTGGTGGGGCAAATTCAGCAAAAACATTAAAAAAAAAAAAAAAAAAAAAAAAATTATTACGCAAAAATCTTATTTTTCTTTTAACTTTAACAATTGCATTGTAGATAATATGGAGATTACATGATTTACTCACTTTACACATAACAGTTATATTGGGTAAATTGTTTAAGTTTTTGTTAAAAAAAGTAGTTCCTTATGAAGTCCATTATTAGACTTATAAATAAAACTGGTATTTTAAAATCCTCCTTTTTTTGTACTTCATTCTTAGATTATGAAATTGGACATTGAAGAAGTCTCGGCCCCAAGGTCTTTCATTTTCTTGTGGTGTGGTTCTTCTGATGGATTGGATTTGGGACGACAAGTATGTTTAGTTGATTTTCAAGAATATCTTTTATCAATTGTATTATTTTATTTCTGTAAAATTTGCAACATATTTTCCTACACTAAGTTATAAAAAAAAGAAATATGAGCTTTTAAAATATTTTTTTCCTTTTCCTCTAAACATCCCCTATCTTTTGCTCCCAACAAAAGTTCTTGAAAGAGCAATATCGAATTGGACTAATTATATTGCTGATTTAGATTAAATGATAGTCTTGCTTAGGAAGTTTTACTGAATCTAGTACTTTTTTTTTATTATTTATATTTACCCAATAAAATATTTAATTTAATTTCAAGCACAAAAGTGCCCTTCTAAAAATTGTGCATAATATACTGTTTGTTCCAGTGTCTCAGAAAGTGGGGATTTCGTAGATGTGAAGATATCTGCTGGATCAAAACCAATATTAATAACCCAGGTCACTCCAAAAACTTAGAACCCCGAGCTTTATTTCAGAGGACCAAGGTAAGCTACCAAAACTTTCATTTTGTTACTGTACTTGTATTTTATCTGAAGAATTACTAGCTATTCATTTCTAAAAACAATGAATCACTATACATGGTTTCCAGTTTAAGATGCTATTAAGATATTTAATGAGAATGTGCTAATAATTCTGCTTGTATTGAGTAACCTGGAGAATCATTGTTTAACTCTAGATAACTAATCTTAAATCAGTATTACTCAGTAACTAAACATCCGACTCATAGACTACAAATTAAAATGAAGTATTGCAATATTTCAATTAAAAAATAAAAAGGTGGTAAAAATTAGCATTTGCACTCTTAGCATTTGTTAAAAGTGCAACAGGAACGTCTCAAATTGAACCTGGCAGGGTTGGGTAGTCTATTAAATAAATTTTTAGCTATCTAGGGTTAAGCACACTGTTATTTGAAAGTTTTTTAAGTTGGTTAATCAATTTCTAAAGCAATTCAGTAAATTTTTTTTAGGAACACTGCCTAATGGGCATCAAAGGCACAGTTCGACGAAGTACAGACGGAGACTTTATCCATGCCAACATCGATATCGACCTCATCATCTCCGAGGAAGCCGAATCTGGCAGCATTGCAAAGCCTGAAGAAATCTTCCACATCATCGAACACTTCTGTCTTGGCAGACGCCGTCTGCATGTTTTTGGTCGAGATGTCACGGTGCGACCCGGTTGGCTCTCGATCGGACCTGGTCTCACAAACAGCAATTTCAATGGAGAGACTTACAATTCGTACTTCAATAAAGGTCCTGAAGATTTCTTGACGGGATGTACGGAAAGGATTGAGGCCCTGAGACCAAAGTCACCGCCTCCGAAGTCTAAGGGAGGTGGTCCTGGGGGTAATAATCGTGGGGGAAATTCGAGAGGAGGTGGTAATAGGGCGAGAATGAATAGCAGAGGACGTGGTTCGCACAGAGGAAGGCAGTGATCGGTGTATTTTGTGATGCATGTTGATGTTTTTATATTACTTGACATGCATATCTGATGCATTTAATTTTTTTTTAAATTTGTTAGGTTAAAATGCTTTGTATATGTATAAAACATTCAAGCTATATGTATATGATTGTAACCGATTTTTTTTTTTTGAACAATGATAGTGATTACAATTTATTGGAATAAATTTTTTTTTTATATTGAACTTTGTTCTATATCTTTGTGTTTTCTGAGGCCATTTAGTTTAATTATTTAGTGTGGTAACCACTCTCTCAAAAGCTTCATAAGTTCAATTCACTATTTATACTTTGACAATATGTTGAGAGGATTTGAAGCCTTGCGATCAAAGTCGCTGTCTCTGAATTATAAGGTTAGTGTACCTAGGTACAGGGTTGGAAAAAACCCAAATAAACCGGGTTTTTTTGGTTTAAACCAGTTTAAAAAAAAAAAAAAATCCTTTCCAATTGCTTGGATACTTATAAATAAAATTTGACATTAGCTAGAATAATTAATGTTCAAATAACTATTAATGTATCTTCTGAAAATAATTTAATCTAAGTAAACAAACAATTGTTGCTACTTATGTGGACATTCAAATCATAATTTTAATATTTCATTTAGAGAAATACTATTTTTTTAAAATTCAGTGTATACTGCATAATATGATTGTAATTGTTTACTACATAATATACATGGAATATTGCTGATAAAGTGTTCAAATTATATTTTTAAGATTTAGAAATAAGTTGTTAAAACACAAAATCTTTATTTTAGAAACAAATTCAAAATGCAGACTATAATTTAAGTTTAATAATTTTGAAAAATTATGAAACATTAATGTATCTATTAGATTAATATAAAAACTTATTGTTCAATAGTCTTTAATTGCAAGATTTATTAAAAATACAAATTAGAACTTTATTGATAGTATTAATATAATTGTTCATTTACAAAAATATCAATCATGTTATAGTATCAAGAATGTACACATTTTATTTAACGAATTATTTCTTAAAAAAAGAAAGAAAACTAACTTTTTATTTCTTTATTCCATTTAAAACTTGGAACAAAAAACAAGTTTTGCTGCTTTACCTAAACCCTATCTGTTACTCAACAATTATGCAGCTCCAAAATATGAAAAAATTTCTCGACATTCACAGTAGCCGTTTGTGAAGTTAGAATTACTTAAACTTCCTTCAGTACATCATCAGCATTAAACTTTTTTATATTATTTTCTTGCATTGGCCATCATTCTATAACTATTTCATTTTCAATAAATTCCTTTTGAAAAAGATATCTTTGGAAAGGAAAACTTTTGGTTAAAAGTAGAAGTTACAAATAACTTGAAAAATCTAACTGTAAATAAATAAAAATACAATTTAAAAGATTCTTTAAAAAATCCCCATTTGGTTTTTATGATAAAAAAACCCCAATTTTTGTTTAAATCATGCCAACTCTACCTAAGAATCCATAAAAATTGGAGGGAATTCAACGAGTGTTAGAAGTAGGTCTAAGATAAACTGAAGACAGTGAGATATATTACGAGTATAATTTTTGCTTTACTTAATTAAACAGAGCCAACAAATATGCATGTTAAGATTTTTTTTTTTTTTGGAAATGTTTTGTATTATAAAAAAAACTTCCAAATTTTATTTTTAAACAACCCTAAATGAGTATAATTTTCCTACATGAACTGAACTGATAAACTGACTAAATAAAAATATTTCTTTACCGCTTCAAGTGTACACATCGGAAATAATTTTCAATTGCACTTAAAATAAAACTTATTTAATAAATATGTCGTGTATCTTATATTTATATTTCAACGGCCGCTTTACAGTTTTCTAGTTAGAGTAGTCTTAAAAAATTGCAGAAAGTTGTTACAAATATCTTCCTTAACACTTGGAATAGTCATTCCAAATTCCCCTGAAGTGTCCATCCTTTTCCAGATGTTTAAACTGCTCATTTTAGTTTAAAAGGATTGAAAATTTTTTGAAGCTCTCTGAATAAAGCCAACTCTTGTACTTTTCCGTTAAAAGCGGCCGTTGGTACTTCCAAGTATGGTACGGATTCTGGGCCAAGAATTGTTTACATAAAACGGTGTCAAATTATGGCAACCATAAGTAGTTCACTTATTAAGAAATGACTGCCGCCATTTATTGGAGAAAATCACCTTGGTGCAGAATTCGTACTGTACTTTGAAGTTTTACCCATATTTTATACATTGCCAACGGCCCCCTTTAATGGAAAAGTACCCCAACTCTACACAAATGTTAGGCCAGTAATCAGGAAAATTTCATCAAGTATTATTGCTCAAGAATTGAGTCTTAAACTCAACATACAATGGTCCCGAATCAAAGTTTTAGAACTCTACTCAACTCGTTCTTGTAGAATAATCTTTACATACATTACCCCTTACATTAAAAAAATAAAACCCGGACAAATCAGGAGTATGGATATTCCAAGAACCAGAAAGTCCAAAATAGAGCATTTACGATGGAAGTATTATGCAAACACTAAATAATTAAGGACATTGAGTGCGATAGGAAACTGTTGTTACAGATTACATGCAAACGCAACAAAAATAGTCAAATAATTTTATTGAAAGCTCAAATTGTTTACTTTGAAATTAAATTTCTAAGCTAGTATTGCAAATTCTAAGGCGACCAGTATTTTGCCAAGGAAAAGAGCACGAAAAATTTAAGAAAATCTAAATTCTGCACAATTTTTAGAGGACATTGAGTAAAGGCACTTAGTTATATCCAAGATTTATTGGAACGAGACTTTCGAATGAACACGCAAGTTTCCCTACATGGCCTTTAAGTCAGCTGAGGATTTACCATGGATGAATTACTAGTTTTAATACATTCCACAATACCAAACGAGTGCACTTAAAGACTCACAAGCACGCTGCATGAAAATATTTGTTCATTACAGAGACATGTCATTTAAAATAATTTATTAAGAATTATCGAGTACATATAGAAATCAATCAAAGACTTTAGTTTTCATTCAAGATAGCAAAAGCAATGCATAGTCATAGAAAAATAAGGCGACTGTAGTCCTCAATTTGCTTTCCCAGAGGAAAAAGTCCTTGAACATTTGCAATTATATTGCGATTGATACACATCAATATCACAGACCCATTTAATGGCAAGAAATTAGTCTTTTAGTAAATATAAATTACCGTGTCAATTCACCGTTGTATCTCGAATCATCGATTCTTTAGAATCCTCTCGCCTTCTGCGCAGCAACAAACTCAGGGTAGTCGATGAACCCGTCAAAGTTTCTGTCATCCGTAGCCAGGATGGGGTCAATCATATGAGTCAACTCATCATGTCCGAAAATCTTGGTCGTACCGTGACCATGGTCAAGGGAGGAGTGTTCCTCCGAGTGCCAGTGAAGGAGAGACTTGACCAATTCGCATCCGTCCAGCCTGCTGTTGTTGTCACTGTCGTGCATCTTGAAGTACAGAAACCTCAGCTCGTCTTCGGCCATCGAGTTGATGTCCGGCACCATGTCCATGTGGGAGCTGATGTGGTGTCGCTCGTCTACGTGGGATACCGAAGTCATCAGTTTGGGCACGTGGGAATGACCACTGGTCAGCCGTAGAATGCAGGCAATGGTGACGAAAGTAAAAGCAATTTTAGCGTACATGCTGGATAAAAAGTTAGAAGTGTTAAAATTTAAAATCTTCACTGAAACGGTCAACCGTTGCTAATAAGATACGGCACTGGTTTGGGATTGGAGTTTAGTCGGAAGTATTTATACGATCTAAGTTTTATATGGTTAGAAAATGTAGGAAGTTCAATCTTTTATGAGTAATATTAAATTATATTTTACAATTATTAAAATACTTTATTTATTTAATTGTTGTCTAAAAGGTAAAATTTGAAATGAGTGGTAATAATATTAATATTTGCATACAGATTTGAATGCAATGCATTTTTTATTTTTGCAAATTTTTAAAAGATTTTTTTTATGTATCGTATTTACATTATGAGATGCATGCGACGAGCGGAATAAACTATACGTTTGGTTTATATTGATTTTCAGAAACACTTTCTTAAAGAAAGCATTCATACCCGAAGGAAACGAATCAGTAAAACCTCCAAGAAGCCAATGCAGCCATCATGTTATGCAGGTGTTATATGTCACATCGAGCAAATATAAATGGTTCCTTCTGATCCAGACTTTTTAGTGAACCGCCATTGGATGCCATTAACAGCAATACACGAAATAAGCGGTTTAAATCAAAGATCTGGCATTACTTGCGTGTATCAACTGGATAGATTTCCTCAATAGAAAATTGAATCTGTTTCAGGTAATAGAACATTGTCAAGGTGCTCCTACTTTATCCCAAATGGATCTTAAGGTTCTCTAGGAACTAAAGTAATTTTTTTTTCATCATGGTCGATTACAATTTCTAATCTAGCAATGTATCCAGAGTGGCGTCTTTTTTTTTTTTTTTAACTACCGACTGTCTATTTCTGCCACTTATAAAGAGAGTGGCGTCTAATATGCGTTCTTCATTAAAATACACTCATTATTTTATTTGCATTGGCAGATTGCGATCAATTTGTATCTACCTTCTTCGAAATTATTAATTATTTTCAAATAAATAATTAGTTCCATAATATTTATCAACTACAACTTGTGGATAGTGCATGCTTGGATATTGACTTGAAGCCGAAGAAGGCTGAACTTTTAACTGCTCTGATTGGGTGGTATGACATTTTTGGCGCGAGGGCAACACGCGGTTCATATTGCGCCAAACAAATTGGTGAACATCAATTTAAATTTTAAAAAACATAGTAAAAGAAAAATTAATATAAAAGTCAAAGATGAAATATTTTAGGTGGTGGAAGCATTCTACAAAAATGCCTTGGGGTCTGTCAGACCGCACACAGCAGTTGAAGGTTGATAATCACCAAAGAGATCTATTTTAGCAGCTTCTCCCCATACTAGTTGGAACGTGTTTGTAAACTTGGACAACTTATTACGTAGCAAAGATGATTATTCAATTGACTTCATCTGCTTGCAGGGAAAAAACCGCTTATAAGTTATCCATAAGTTATAGTTGGAGTTCAGCGTTCTATACCGTTATTCTTGAGTTTGTACCAATTCCAACTGTCTATTTTTGTCATATTTAAGGGCTTAAAACAACCAATTTTCTAGCAATTCTGAGCTGTTTACAAATTTGACGCTTGAACTAGAACCTCTTTCTTCAATCTGCCATATCCATGAGTTGCGCCTTAGCATTTAAACTTTCTCTCCATTTTTGTAACTTTTGAACTAACAATAAATTTGTTTTATTGTTTAAGTAATATTTCCAATAATGCGTTTTTCTTTGCTACAGCTCTGAAATTTTCAGCATAAGTAGTTTGGCTTTCTAATGGGATATTTGACAAACAGAATTTTAAAATTTTGATTACCTTTTTTTCAAAATTAATTTTTTAATTAATAAATATTTTGCAAAACGATTTCTAATAGAGCTACAGTTCTGAAATTTTCCACACAAGTAGTTTTGGCATTCTAATTGGAATTTTGATAAGCAATATAAATTTAAATTTTTTATTAATTAATATTTTCAAAAAGAGCGATTTCTTACAGGCCTATAGCTTAGAAAATATCAAGATAAGTAGTTTTGGCATTCAAATTTTGCTTTTCACAAACACACGTGTTAAAATATTCGCAAAGGGGTGATGATTTTAATATTAAGGGTTTGCGTATATAATTAATTTTTAGTGAGTGAAGCTAGCTTATGCTTACGCATTAATGAACCTTTCAGCTACTTAAGTATGCTTATGTATGTGTCAATGAACTTTTCAGCGAGCGAAGAGAGTTGTATGTCACAATCAAATTTTTAGCGAGCGAAGTGAGCTTGGTTTTGCTTAGCAATGAACCTTCCTGCTAGCGAAACACCAAAAGCTGGGATACACCAATGACGGGTCTCCGCAACGCGAGTTCACGCATCTAGTACACATATAAAGAAACGCAGTGGTGTTAAAAGTTTGTAAAGAAGATCATTTTAAAGGACCAATGACAATATAAGAGGGAAAAGGAAAAACTTTTATTGGAATTAAAAATTTTCAATAAGCCCACTTTCGTATAGACGATAACATATTGCCAGCGGGAGATTGTTGACAATATTGACGAACTGAACATCGTGGGAGGAATCTTTATAACTTCACGTTTTATTGCATCTTTTAAACTAACAAATCTCATGGTTTTGTCATGTACTGTACACCTTAGATTTCAGATAAGACCTGAACCAGAAATCCACCGGAGTGTGTTTGGAAGGTCGCGGTAATCACGAAACTGCAAAGTTACGGGAGATAACTCTATCATTAAAACTCTTCAGCAGTACTTGTCTATCACTTGTAGCTACGCGGCATGTGGATAAGCACAGTCTGGCATCCATACAATGTCATTAAAGATACTTTGCTGCTGCTTTTCTGGAATTGGGTAATTCTGAACATTCTTTTAATCCAACCACCTGTGATGGAAAATGACTTCTTCGAAGAAGGGGCCGAGAACGAATATGCTTGCAACACCGCACCCCACACGGTCTCTTTTTTTTAGCTACGTATAAGGGTTCTTTCACACGGAGAGGATGTGTCCCGGGGGATGCTTATCGGAACCGCAATAAGTTTCACCAATGTAATTTCAATTGACCCTTTCAGACGGTGCGAAGAGCGGCCCGCAACTTTAATTGACTATAACTGACCCGCATAGCACCCACAAAAGTCCAAATTTCATGGGGCTCAGCCTCCGCACCAACAGCCAACAGGTTTTGTCCATAAGGTAAATTTGGGGGTATTCATATGACGGGCGAGGGTGTGGAAAGTATATCCATGCAGTTTCCAGAGATGACTTTAGTTTGAATCGACAATTTTTATTTTTTAATTTGAAGTATATAACGCAGGACAGGAAACCTATTGGGATCTTACTCATCCATGCGATAATCGAATTTTAATTTCATTTTGAATCTTGACTTTTTTTTTTATAAAGTGTCGGTAATTTTAAATACCTTCAAAACAAAATTATGTAAAAAAATATTTAAGCTAAATCTACAATTTTAGTAGGTTCCTTGTTTCTATATTTCATTTATCTTATAAAGAAATGATGAGATCCTATTAATAAACTAACACATTATATGGTGCTTTTAAGAGTATTCTATTTTGTTATTACTGCAATCTTAGGGAAGGCAGTTGAAAGTTCTTCAACTCTTTTTGCATGCCAGTTAAAATATTTGACACACTGTTAGTAAAACTGAAACAACACTTTCAGAAGACAAACATGAAAGATTATAAACAACCAGTGGAAAGATTAACCGTTAAGCCGTATGGTTGGGCCGATCAAACGGTATACTGGTTAGCATGCTAGCTTCTAGACCGAGAGGTTGCGGGTTCGAGTCCTGTGTAAGGCATGGGTGTTTGTAAATGTATGTTGGCTTGTCTAATGACGAATGTTTCGGCGCATTATAGCCCTCGTGTTGCTGACGGCACCAGATAATCTGAAAACAACCAACTGTATGATTGGTTGGTTTGTACACTCAACGACCTATTTTTATGCACAATGACGACCAATCAGGCTGCAACCTACAGCTTAACGTGGTTTCCGAACCCCAACGAACATCCATGCACCTTTGGCATGCGAGGCCAATTAAGCCGTATGAAAAGGAAGCCGAATATTTCCCTTATGTTCTAATTTGTTGTTGTATGTGTGAAATTTATTTGAATAGAAAGACAGAGATAAGATAGGATAGATAGATAGAGAAATCGATGTAAAATATGGAAAGTTTTCAGTGATATTTATATTGAGTCGCCCATTCAGTATAGTGGTTAGCGCATCAGACTACCAAGCTGGTGGGTCTCGGTTCGGATCCGTGGTAAGACATGGGATGCAAGACTTGGATGTTCTAAGTTCGGGGCAAAAATGGCGCTCCCACTGGTCGTGACCTCCGATATTATAGAAGGCCATCCAACTATCATTATGACGTCACAGGTCGTTGATACCATTCGATTATTTTATTTCTTTGACAATGTAAAATATAAGATTATCCCTACATCTTAAAACACTAATTTTGTATATAACTTGAGGATCTAAACTTCATCCATTTCCTTATAAGTACGATCAAGTATAATTTCTATTCTTTAATCTGATTTTTTTTTTTTTTCAAAATTAATTTTAAAATATTTTTAAACGTTTGAAATGTGAAAGGAAACAAGAAAAGCATTAATTCAAAACATTGATATATACAATTGATAAAACACAACAAAAATACACAATAAACAAAACACAAATAATATAATAGCTTAAATACCACAACCAAATTCAAGGCTTATATTTTCAGAGAAATCCCACATTTGGAGTAAATATATATAGTATATACTTTTTTTCTTTCAATTCACAATGTTTGCCAAGACAAGCATGTACTGTCACCTTACAAAAACTAATCTTATCCAGTCTTCTTATCAAATGACTCTTTTGAATATACAAAATCATTTGGATGAAAATGCAGCTTGCATAGCTTAAATAGAGGACAAAATTTTTTAAACAACTCTATCGAATTTTTAACAAAACATTACATTGAAATAAGAAAAAGTTCACACGTTAAATTTTTGTTTTATGTTGGTCATTTTGAAAGGCTAGAAAAGATTGGGTAAAACTTCCAAGTGCGGTATGAATTCTATGCCAAGAATTGTTTACACCTCGTCAAATTTTGTCAACCATAGGTATTTCACATTTAATTAAAAAAAAAAAAAAATGGTTGGGGCGAAAATCACTTTGGCGCAGAATTGTCACCGTACTTGGAAATTTTACCAAAGATTGTTTTCTAAACTTTCATTTGAAAAATAATAACAAAAAAGTTGAAGCCGATGAAAAGTTGTCACTATCTTAAATAGTTGGCATTTCTTTTTAGCACTTAATTAACTTCTCAAAAAATTATACACTTATTAAGAAAATATTAAAGATTTTATTAAAAAGTTACACTCGCCTTGCTGTATTTTGTAGGGACAAAATTGTTTTTATGTATCGCACAGCACCTTTTTTTCTAACACTGTCACAGGAAGGGAATTTAAACACATAAACCTTAGGATTAGTTCTGGAGTTCACGTTGCACTTTAGAACGGAACAAGAACTCGACATTTTGAAAAATTTCACCAAATATTAAACATATAAATCTTGCATAATAAAACCATCGAAAGACTAATAAATGCAGAATTTGAAGATCAGTGTATCTACTTTCATACAATGTTTACCTCGCGATCCCATAATTTGTATCCACCACTGATGACGTAGAAGGTAAAACATGGCGTAGTTGGATGGCCTTCTACAGTATTGATGGTCAGGCACTGGTTGCCCTTTCACAAGTGGTCATTGCTACCGGTCTTGTAGTGGCCAAGTAACTGTGAATACTTGGGCACGCCATTAGAAAAAAATATTTCTATTGAAATAAACAATTAAAAATTCTTCCTGACCAATTAAGCTTAATAACAATAAATCTTCATTTACTCGTTCTTTATATATACAGCGCTATATGTAACTTCTATTATAAAAATAAATTACTATTTCTGATAAAATGGAAAAAATCCCTACTCAAATGACAGAGGATCAAACGCTGTTTCTTTCCATCTCAAGATAATCCATTTCTATTATTTCCCACCAACTTTCTGCTCACGGTGAAAAAAAAATAATGGAAAAAACCCAATCATCTCTCCTCACCAATCGTTTATTACTACCTAATGATTTAACCAAAGGGTAGTCGATTTCATTAAGACCGAAAGCCATAAAAGCTAACGACATAATATAAAATAATAACAAGAAATGCTGGAAGTAGCTTGCAGTCAGCAAAGCCTCTCAGTAATAAGTTTCGATTTGGGAAAGATATGGCTGCCTTCTCCGTTTCACTACAAGGCGTTTAAGCTTCTGAGTGTTGCCACTTAGTGCAGAGAAAAGATGCCATCCATTCCCACTAGCAGTCGGAGGGTGCCATTTATTTAGCGGTTTTCCTCGTGGAGACGGGGCAAAAAATGTCACAACTAATTACGCTGCTGAGAAGAGAATTTAAAGTCGGACGCTTCACTCTAAAAAAAGGGAGTTTGTACAAATTGTTCCAAGAATTTTAAGCATTTTGTTTCACTTTTTATAGATTTTATACATGGAAATACAGCAGGAAACTAGAGTTTTGGCAGACGATAAAATCCCACTCCAAATAACGTCATACTTGAAACTTATAAATTAACACTGACCTGAAAAAGTTAAATACGGATTTGTGATTGGATGAAAATTAAAATTTATTTTTAGAAGTGTGCTGTGATCAATAAGTTTTGCCAGACGATAAAATACCACTTCAAATAATCCCATATATAATAAGACCTACAACTTAACAATTGCAACAACGAAGCAACAGGACCATCTAAATAACATTTGAGAAAGACATAATAACAAACCCTGAACAGTAATGCCGTCATTAGTTAAAACGCCCGAATCCCCTCCACTCTCCTAAAAAAATAAAATCAAATGTATAGTTTGACACTTTGTGATTAGTCATTAGAAAATAATCTTTTTATTTCAATGAATGGGTCGAGTTCTTAGGTTATACAAATCCGTACAACAATAAATAACTATGTAATTTCAAAGGACAAACGCAAAAACGTCAAAACATGTATTTGAATTTTTTTGGATTTAGAGCTTTTTAACTTCTGACGGCAGAAGTTTTATACTATGCGAGGCTCCGAACTAACATATAGTTGTAAACTTAATTAACCACAGTTTGTGTTTGTGATTACTGTTTGATTATACATGGTTACAAATTTTATGTTTACCAAATTTTAAATATTTTTTTGTAAATGTAAAATGTGTAAAAATTGGCTGGAAATTATCATTTATACAGACAGGTCCAAAGTAAATATGGAGTGGTATTTCGAAACTAAATTCGACGTTTATGGAACTTTTGAAACAAAAGTAATGTGTTGCCATGATTCCATTTAATCTTTGGAGCCGAATCCTTAATTCAACTAAGAATTAAAGAAACATGGCCTAAGCCATTATTAAATATAATACTTGAAAGTATGAACTGAACATGCTTTTTCTCTCCTTTTCGTTCCAAACAGTTACTGATTTTCAACTTCTAACAGAATAATATCATAAACTAATAACCGGATGATCATAACTGATATTTCAGTTAAATAAAAGTGAATTGAAATCACGCATCAAAAAGCTTGGAAAAGTAACTAGGTAAGAAAAACCCTAACTGAGAAGACTGAAAAATAATAATATTACATTTTAAAAGTGAGTTAATTGGCAAAAGAAGCACATAAATACTATCACAAACAATAATAATTATACACTGTAAATTATTAGTAAACTGCAATTCTTATGAAATTGAAACTGAATGCTAAATTGGAAGGGTTATAAACCAATAATAGAAATAATTGATTTTGTGCAGAAAAGTTTATGACAAAAAAATTAATTGTTAAGTAATTAATTGTAAGGGTAGAAAATGTGGAAATGGATTGTCATCATCCGCAATTAATAAGAAAAGATGAAATGAGGAATTTCAATTTTCCACATATGAAGGATTATAATATGGTAAATAAAAAAGTTATTTAAGTAATTCAACCTTAAATTGTAAGTGGTTTCAGTCATACCAGAATCCACCTCTTCACACAAAGTCCAATATTTATAAAATCATGTTTTTTGTTCTTTACTTTCATTGTATTCCCCATAACTCAAACCTATGAAAGGCCCGCCTGATGGCTGTGTGGGTATAGCTCTGGCCTCGCATGCCGAAGATGCCGGTTCCAAATCTCGGGTAGGCATGGTTGTTCGTTGTGTTTTAGAATCCACGTTAAGGTCTGGCCTGATTAGTCGTGATTGTGCATAAAATCGTTCAGCTTACCAACCAACCAACCAACCAACCAACCAACCAACCAACCAACCAACCAACCAACCAACCAACCAACCAACCAACCAACCAACCAACCAACCAACCAACCAACCAACCAACCAACCAACCAACCAACCAACCAACCAACCAACCAACCAACCAACCAACCAACCAACCAACCAACCAACCAACCAACCAACCAACCAACCAACCAACCAACCAACCAACCAACCAACCAACCAACCAACCAACCAACCAACCAACCAACCAACCAACCAACCAACCAACCAACCAACCAACCAACCAGCCAACCAGCCAACCAGCCAACCAGCCAACCAGCCAACCAGCCAGCCAGCCAGCCAGCCAGCCAGCCAGCCAGCCAGCCAACCAACCAACCAACCAACCAACCAACCAACCAACCAACCAACCAACCAACCAACCAACCAACCAACCAACCAACCAACCAACCAACCAACCAACCAACCAACCAACCAACCAACCAACCAACCAACCAACCAACCAACCAACCAACCAACCAACCAACCAACCAACCAACCAACCAACCAACCAACCTTTTTCCGAATATCATTCATTCGTCATTTGTTTCAAATAATCGATATTTTTTTGTTTAACACAATTTATACACAACTGAGGAGAATAGGTTCAATATGAATGTTTTTAGAAAATATTTCCCATATATATCACATTTTAACTAACATTACAAATTGTTCTAGGAGTACTGGAAATTTAAGTCGTCCCAAATCTAACTCTTCTTAAGATTTGAATTTATTCGTACTGTACTAATAAAATCCCGATTGAATACTATAAAGAATAGGGGTCGGAAATATCGATCAAAACAAATATTGATTCTATATCGTTACATCGAAAAAAATTCATTTATTTTTAAAGAAGAAATTTTGAAAAGTGGTTTACCGCATATTTTGCTAATAGATATATTAGCAAATAATAAAATATATAATATCTAAAATTAGATGCAAATTCCAGGCACACGTTGGCAACAGAAACGGCGTTATTTTAATCACTACTAATAAATGATCTTAGCTTTCCTTACATTATGTTTTCTTTTTGGTTAGGGTGCCACTTTAACTGCCTCTCAGCCAAGTCCAAACTTTTGTTTTGAAGTTTTTGAAAAGGGAATAAAGAAAATCGAAAATACACATGGAACTACAAAACGATCATCAAAAAACTAAAAATGTTTGAAAATATCGATATATTGGTGACTTGTATCGATATTTTTATCATTGATATATTTTTTAAAATATCGATGAAAATATCGTCGTATCGATATATCGCCGTCCTTTGATAAAGAGTAAAATTTAAATATATATTATCTTATGCTTATGGAAGAAAATTGAGATATGCTTTTGTATAGTATCAAAATATAGATTTTAAAACTGGAAATTTTCAATTAAGATATTACACTCATTGCAAGGTATTACACGAGATTAAGCGAAAAATGCATTATTTGTACATTGATATATACGACACGGAAATTGAACTCTACTAATAACTCTTAGTAATTGAATTAATTGCACGTGAAATTTCTTTTTGGTCGATTGGTCCAAAGAATTGTTTCAAGTGCAGTTTCTATAGCTTCATTTTTTAAATCCTTTATATAAACTTCGATTTTGTGTATGTGTGGGTGGATGGTTGGCTGTGTATGTCGATGGCGGGCAAATCAGTGGAGGCCTAATTAATCCACTTTCCGTTATCCAATCGGTTTGAAACTTGGCAGATAGATTCGATGTCGATGAGAATGCATTCAATAAAATTTTTGAGACTGCCACTGTCACTAAAAGGTCACTTTTACGGAATACTAATAATCCAACTTGCCGTCATCCAATTACGCTGAAATAGCATTTAACTCATCATTGAAGAAACTCTTTCCTGTTATCAAAATTGTTTCAATAAATGAATAATAAAATTGTTTTAATCAGAATAAATAAAAGATATTTGGACGTGAATGCATAAATTCACATCCATTTTAATGAATATATTCTGAAAAATAGTTTACTGCAGATTTTGTTGATGGAGATGTTTTTAATATTTAAAATTAGCACCAAGCATAAAAATAGCAATGCATATAAAGTAGTTGTATTAAAAAATATGTTTTTATGGGTTATATTATTTGGTGATCTAAGTCAATCCATATTTTCCATTAACCAGACGTTAAAATTTAGTTGGTTAGTTGGTCTGAATTTAAAATGCTTTGGAGACATAAAAGTTTCTTTCACTAAATTTTGTCAACAAGTCGATTGCGATTTAATTATTTACTTTCATGTTTAAATAACTTCTTGTTTCTGGCAGTATGTTAAACTAAACGTCGTAGTCGTTTGGACAAATACAAATCGAAATTAAATATTTCACCAGTACTTCAGTCAAGTGTTTTAGCTGGAAATAAGTTTATGTGTTTTATCTATTTAAATAAGTCATGAGCATTATTATTCGTTTTTCTGACGAGTTATTAAAATCAATTTGTAATTTTTTTTTAAATATGAAGTAAGGAAATTTATCTATATCTTGAAAAATTAAGATTAAAACACAAATGAGTTTAAGTAACTTTTTAACTGTGATAGAAATAGTTATTTAAAATAAAAATTATTAATAATAGAAACAAAACATAAATTATGTATCAGGATGCAAATATTTACGTTGCAGCCTTAATTCCATATTTAATAATCAACTAAAAAGTTTTTATTATGCGATTTTTTTTCAACATTTGCAGTTAATTTTTCACATCATAATTTTGAAATGTTGATTTTTAATTCGACTCTTTCAGTTTTAAGGAGTTGTAAGCGGAGAAAAGGAATGTGATTAAAAATCTTATAAAATATTTTTCGATCGGGGAAAAATATATGCTCAATAAAATATGCTATTAAAAAGGAGTTAATTCATAATAAAATATTGTTACTTGAATAAACAGATAAAAATAATGTAAATGTAAATTGTATTTTCGGTTAAGAAAGCAAAATTCCTATTCCAAGTCCCTACTTGAGTAAGAATAGAGCAGTTACAAACGTAGTTTGCTAAGTTGCCCATAGATGGAGCTACTGAATCAAACTTGAATAATCATCAAAATGAATGATATTCAACTATTGAAGTAATTCTCTTTAAACAAATTTCTTTTCAAAATAAAAATGAATTAAACATTTTCTTTCAAATTTGCGTAATTTTTAGGTGGATTCAAACAGTTTGGTTTGAAACTGTGAAAAACGAATATTAAATATACAATTTTTGAGAGCGTAATTTAATCCATATATCTCGTATATCTTTTTTAAAGGTGCTGCCTCACTGTTATAATGTTTTAAATGAAAGATGCTATAAAAATATTGTTAATTCAGAGGTACACTAGTTCCTTTTTATATGTTATAAAATGACGTTGATGCCTGTTATGATACGTAGCTTTAAGTTCAATCATATATCGATTCCATAGAATGTCAATTATTGAAATAAGTTTCTTTCAGATGGCTGATAATTAGGATGAAAAGTTATTCTTTAAATTTACACCATTTTAGTGTTATTTATGCTAAAAAAAAAAAAAAAAAAATGAGAGTAGTTTCTTTTCTTTTTGTGTGTGTTTGCTTATTTTGATATCTGGTCACCTACTTGCGTACGAAATTTTAAATTTAAAAAAAACTTAGATATTAATTGAACGACTTGAAAATTATGTACACTTGAATTGTTCGAATTCTCATAAATTAAAAGATTTTTTTTTAAATAAAATAAAATTTTATTTAGCAATTACTTTATTTTTAAATCTTTCCTTTCAAATTATAGTGCGTGGGTTGTTAAATCTAACTCAATAAAGAATATACTACTTTTGTTGAACTACTTTTGTTGAACTACTTTTGTTGATTATTATGTATTTAAAATATGTATATATATCATAATAACACATGATTCGAATTCTTTTCTTAACTAATAGAGAAAAAGTTTCTCCTCCTAAAACCCGCAGCACTAGAGATTTCTTGATTTGTGCATCTTACTTTTGAAAACAAGATATTATTCTCTTAATCACAAATGTATTTTTAAAAAACATTATTAAAAAAGATATTTGTACAATATAATTCCTTAAAATTTGACTGTAAAAATTAGTCTACAATTCATTGAATGAAAAAGCAAAACAAACTTAATATTAAAATAAGTTTTACAATACGTATTTCATTACTTAAAATTTGTTAATGTACAGGAACAGAAAAAAAAAATGAAAGGGGGGGGGGGGGGAATGAAAGAGGGGAAAAAAATGGATTCTTACTTTTTAAGAAACAAATCGCATGAAATTTTGGTGGAAAACTTAAATTCAACAATAGATCTTTGTCAATGTACTATCGAATATCATGAGGACTCAAGCGTTCAGTCTTTCTAAGAAGGACTGAATGTATTACAGGAGACATACGTTATGTAGGTGTTTTGATAGCAGTTTTCTTCTGGAGTCTTACACTGGATCATCGAATTTCATGAGGATTAAAGCATTGTCTTTCTAAGTAGGACTGAATATATTGCAGGAGGCATACTTTCTGTAGATGTGGTTTCACTGTGATAGCACTTTTCTGAACAAGAAAGTAGTTTTACATTGGATGATCGAATTTCATGAGGATTAAAGCATTCAGTCTTTTCAAGTCGGACTGAATGTATTGCAGTAGACATACTATCTGTAGATGTGGTTTCACTGCGATAGCACTTTTCTGAACGAGAAGGTAGTATTACACTGGATGATCAAATTTCACGAGGATTCAGTCTTTTCAAGTCGGACTGAATGTATTGCAGGAGGCGTACTTTCTGTAGAAGTGTTTTCACTGCGATAGCACTTTTTTGAACGAGAAGGGAGTCTTACAATGGATGCTCGAATTTTATGTGGAGTAAAGCATTCAGTCTTTTCAAGTCGGACTGAATGTATTGCAGGAGGCATACTTTCTGTAGATTAGCTTTGTCTGCGATAGCACTTTTCTGAACGAGAAGGGATTCTTACACTAGATGCCGAAGGAAGAAACTGAATACAAGCAAGGTAATTTTTTTTTGTCTACCAAGGAAAATGTTGCAAAGTTCTTTAATTTGGTACTCTTTTGATATATATATATATATATATATATATATATATATATATATATATATATATATATATATATATATATATATATATATATATATATATATATATATATATATATATATATATATATATATATATATATATATATATATATATATATAAAATTAAAAAAAAAATTAAATTAAATTTTTTGATATATGACAGATCAATTGACAAATTGTTTGACATTGACATTGAACTCAAACTTGACTTGATATACCAGACAAATTTATTTGACTGAAAGATCAAATTAAAGACTTTTGAATGACACCAAATTTAAGTCACTAATATACATAGGAATCTTTTACTTATTTCGTAATGAAAGAAATGCCAAAATACTTTTTAGATGCTTTTGGAAGTTTTGTATTTTAGAAATCAAATGTGATTCAAAACTTATATTAAATTTTAATGTAAACTTAGGACTGATTGTTAACCTGTCCCTGGCTCATAGATCTAAGGCTTTATTATTTTAGTCACAATACGTGTCAAAGAATTGCTTTCAAACAGGTTTAACAAGAGAAAGAAAATGTCTTTAACAAAATCTGAAGGAAAAATAACTTTTTAGTGTTATAGACAAACATTTAAAAAGTTTTTACAACGATAATAATAGCAACAAAAATAAAAAAATACTAGTTTTTTCCCACTCCAACGTTTTTAATTATCTTCTGTATGTTGGTAAATTTGGTGTAAAAATTAATATGTTTAAAAGTATAATACAGTGCGGATCATAATTATAAGGACAGTTGATTATTTTGGGATACCGAATTAAAAATTTACTGTGCATAAGAAAAGGCAATACATACTTATTGAATCTGTCATAAAAGCAAAATTTTATCCTTTATCAAATTATAAATATCAAAAATTAAGTTTAAAAGGGATAAAATCACAATTTTCATAAAATTTTAGCGGTTCATAATTATAAGGACATCAAAGATTTTGCTGCTTTAATTTACATATGATCAAAATATTACAGATAAATATGGTTATTTTTAACTGCGGTCCTTATCTGAATCCATATATAAAGTTTGAAAACTTCAGACACAAGCATCAGTCAAAATGCCGAGTGGGAAAGAACTTACGACTTCTGCAGTGAGAAAAGTGTGGTTTCTTCACGGAAAAGGTATGTCTATGCGGCGTATTTCCACTAAAATTAAAAGGTCTAAAAGTGCTGTTAAAAATGTCATCAATCGTGGATTAAATGATTCGGTATTAAAAAGATCTGGTCCAAAACCAAAACTGACTGAGCGAGATCGAAGAATCATCGTACGCCGTGCTGTCATTCAAAGATATCTGCTTCTGAAATTGCGCGTACTTTTGAAAAAGACATTTCAAAGCCAACAATTGTAAGAGTTTTGAAGAATTGCGATTTCACAAAGTACGTTAAAATGAATAGAAAACTGGCGTTGAAGGTTGAACATAAAAAGAAGCGAATACAAGCTGTGCAGAAGTGGATTGTTGACGGTTTGAACTGGAGAAATGTCATATTTTCTGATGAAAAGCGTTTCAATCTTGATGGCCCCGATGGTTGGAATAGTTACTGGCATGATTTGAGAAAGGAAAAAGCAGTCAGATGGAGCTGGCGTTTTAAAGGTGGATCGCGTATGTTTTGGGGAGCGGTTTCAGCCAACGGACAAACGGATTGGTACTTGTGCCTAGTAATATGAACACAGAGTTGTATTTGCAAATCTTAGAGGTACAACTACTTGCTTATTGTTCACATTTAGGAGGTGACAATTTCGTTTTTCAACAAGACGGAGCTTCTTGCCACACTTCTAAAGCGGCAAAAGAGTGGTTTGATGAAAGAAAGATCAATCTTTAGACATGTCCACCTAATTCCCCAGACCTGAACATTATGGAAAATGTTTGGTCTTACATGGTTAGGCATGTTTATGCGCAAGGTCAGCAGTACAATTCATTTGAAGAGCTAGAAGACAAAATGTATGCAGTATGGGACAGTATCGATGCTGGATTTTTGAAGAAACTTGCTGAAAGTATGCCAAGTAGAATGTCTGATTGTTTAAGTAAAAAAGGAGCAGCAACAAAGTATTAATTGTATAAATAATGACAATAAATTGTACTGTCCTTATATTTCTGAACCTCCATTTATTCTCCATTACTTCTGTTTTTCTCCTGTACTTTTAAATTATCGAGTTTAAAGCTTATAAATAGTGTTTATACATGATATAAAAATAAACAAATATATACTTGTTGTAGTAATAGCTTTCAGTGTTGCTGAAGCCAGAAAAACCTGCTGTCCTTATAATTATGATCCGCACTGTACTTTAGCAGATAGTGTGGTCAAAACAAAGCATATGGTACAACATGCAGAGCCTTCTTGTGTGTATAAGTTGCACATGTCAACATTGTTATGTTTGTTGTCATATTCCTTGGCCTCCATGCATAATTCTAAACATGGTTCTGAATAATCATGTATGAGACATCACACCTGTGAAAAATTTTGATAATTTTAAAGTGGTTTTTAGTACTAAACAAAACTTAAAAGTAATAAAAACTTTAATAGAGAAAGTTTTTGTTTGAATGTGTTTATCTTTGTACTTTATTTTCTACATTATAGATAATTTTTTCTCAGAATCAAATGTTTCCAAATATTTTTTTTCGAAAATAAATACTTGATATACTTTATACGTAATGCACGTTACGATTGGTTGGATTTGATATTTTCTGGTTTTAAAGTTACTATCAGCAAATTTTAGGCTGCTGAGAGTAGTTGAAATATAAAAAGGGGAATGCATTATAGCAAGTCTTGAATGGAATCCAATAGGAGAAAACCAGGAAAGCCCATAACTGCCAGGTTAACAAATAACGAGAACTGTCATAATTAGAAAAATTACTATAAGAGTTATCTTGATCACCGACTTACTCATTCACTACCTCATTCTGTAACGTTGTTAGTTAAATTTTGACTGATAATTGTTGAAACTCTTTCCTGTTGCCAAAATTATTTTAATCAGAATAAATAAATAAAAGAACGTGAATGCATAAATTCATTGAGTTACGTCTATTCAATTCAAAGTTACGTTGCGTAGTAACGCTTTATGTGAAAGAATTTTAACCGATCATTGTCCTGTTGTCCAAATTGTTTTAATCAGAATAAATAAATAAAAGAACGTGAATGCATAAATTCGTTGAGTTACGTCTATTCAATTCAAAGTTACGTTGCGTAGTATCGCTTTATGTGAAAGAATTTTAACCGATCATTGTCCTGTTATCCAAATTGTTTTAATCAGAATAAATAAATAAAAGAACGTGAATGCATAAATTCATTGAGTTACGTCTATTCAATTCAAAGTTACGTTGCGTAGTAACGCTTTATGTGAAAGAATTTTAACCGATCATTGTCCTGTTGTCCAAATTGTTTTAATCAGAATAAATAAATAAAAGAACGTGAATGCATAAATTCGTTGAGTTACGTCTATTCAATTCAAAGTTACGTTGCGTAGTAACGCTTTATGTGAAAGAATTTTAACCGATCATTGTCCTGTTGTCCAAATTATTTTAATCAGAATAAATAAATAAAAGAACGTGAATGCATAAATTCATTGAGTTACGTCTATTCAATTCAAAGTTACGTTGCGTAGTATCGCTTTATGTGAAAGAATTTTAACCGATCATTGTTGAAACTCTTTCCTGATGGCAAAATTGTTTTAATCAGAATAAATTAAAGGTATTTAGACGTGAATGCATAAATTGACGTTCATTTTTAATAAATAAATTTTGAAACGTACTTTACTGCAAATTTTCCTGTTAAGGAAGTTTTCATTATTTACAATTAGATGCAAACACCAAGTATTCACTGACAACAGAATCAACGCTATGTTAATGTATAGGATGATAATCGATTTGATTGGTGGTAATTCTCCAATCTCTTATAGCGCCGATTTTGTTGTCAGTGAAGATCCAAATTATACACTCTCAATTTCCCTGTTGAATTTCCGCGAATTATATATATATATATATATATATATATATATATATATATATATATATATATATATATCAGAAATAATTTTTATTTGCCAAACATTAAGAGAAACATTTAATTTTTAATAAATATTTCTTTTTCTATTAAAAAAATTCTATTAAATTAAATTATTTGTTATATTCATCATTTTAATACGTGCATCTAATGCACCTCTCTACTTTTTAGTGTCTAATATTTTAAATCTTTGATCGGAGACTACTCATGCGTGGAATCGAACCAGAGATCTCTTGCCCGGTATTTCACGGGTTTGAATGGCCAAGCATCTTTATTTCCTAACATCGTCAACCATTATAAAAACCTTCCCCATAAATTTTTACCAAGCCCCTCATCCAACCAAAAAAGAAGAAAGGAACTTAAAAATCCCTCTTCCTCAGAATTGATGAGCTATATCTTCCACGGTCGGCTGCTCTCCTTTTCCCTTTTGTAAGCAGCACAACCCACTTTTTCTTCACTTCACTTGGGCGTCAAAAAACCTTCCTCGGTGTCCCACGCCTCCCCCACCTGGCGGGGGAGAGAGGTATTAGGGGTGTCCCGATATGAAAACGGGACAGATTATGCCTCTTAATCCGGGACATTAGTCTTTGGGGGAGGGGAGCGTTTTTTTATTGGACGACAACGACTTAAATTCCCTTTTTACGAAGTGAGAGATCCCTGCATTTTCCCCTTTTTCGTAAGAAGTGCTTGAAATAAATGGGAGACGCTTTGCTTTCATATTTTCTCATGACTTGGAGATTTGGCTGTGCTTGGGTTTGAGATGGTTGCTCAGTCGACTGAAATTTCTGAAGCGCCCAAAGTTTATGATTTTATTTGCGCTATTAAAAAGTGTTTTGATATTTAAAAACTTTAAATGATTACGTTGATTATTTAAATGCTTTATTATGTACTGATAAAATTAAGGTGATGAGCTTTTGACCGTGGATTATGAGTTTAAGGCAGAGCGGAGAGACAAATAATGGCGTTGTGAATAATGGAGGCTGCTGCACTTTTGGAATCAAGTCGTATCTCAATGTACTGACGTTGGCGTGAATGAGGAGCGTGATGTGCTTATCTCAGGTGTTGACCTTTTTACTTGACTTAGCTAAACATTATGAAAAGTATTTGGATGTGGAAAGTGAGCCTTGATTCGAGTTGAAATATGCATACAAAAACATACTCAACAAACACACTGTTAAAATGTGTATTTTAACACCAATATTTCCAGATTATTGTCCAAAGTTTTTTTTTTCAACCAACCAACCAACCAACCAACCAACCAACCAACCAACCAACCAACCAACCAACCAACCAACCATATATTAAGGCAGTTTTCAAGACAGCTCAGTGCAGCCATCGAAGCTTTGGTCTGTCTCGTGGTCTTGAACCTAGACTTCTCGCCATTTAACTTTTCACAGAATGTATTAAACAGAACAGCCAACATTCTGTTAAGTTCTTTCGAAAATGTATATGAAAATATGTATTTGGCAACCCAGAAGATGATTATTAATGGAAGCTGTGATCGTTTAGTATTGCATGAAAGAAACTAAATTTTGAAGTCAAAGCAACCAGGTGTGATAATCTAACATTATGACTTTAAAATCCCAATATATATAGGGATTTAAAAAATTATTCAACAAAAAGCAATACAAAAATATAAAAACCGTATTTAAATATTCAACATGAAACCCCATACATAGCTAATTGAAAAATTATATATGTATAAAAATTGAAATATAACTATAACTAATTTTAAGAAAGATTTTTAGTAATTGCTTACCTACCTGTATTATTATAAATTAAATTAATTTAAATCATTGGTCTGTTAGTCTGTATTGTAATAAAAACAAAATCAGATTTGAGGAATCTTCATCGTTATAAATATTTACAATCAGTTATAACGATTATTTTCTAATAATGAATATTTCCACTACTCTACTTTCAAATTTACCCTGAACAAAAGTATATTGTTTAAGTAGCAATAAGCAATAGAGTGATGTTATGGCTCCGGTGTTTCGAAAGAAAATATGAAGTTTTCTAAAAATTTAATATATTTTTTTATGAAGTTTTATAAAAATTCAATATATTTTTTGTGAAGTTTTCTAAAAATACAATATATTTTTGCTAAAAAAAATACACATTACTTGCGCTAAAGAATGGGACAAGTGAAAAGACTTGTAGTTGGAGTTAAGTTTCAATATTTTTTCTACTTTCATATAATAATACTGTATTTTTGAAATTCTATGGATTATATTGACTACATTAAGTGAAATGTTTCTTGGAACTGTTACTTTAAAAAGCGGCTATCTGTTATCCCATCTTTTAAATATTTGAGTCAATTCAACGATCGAATTTTCAATGTCAACTCTCGACTACATGAAAACTCGATCCGAGCTCAAAATCACTAAATACGTTGCAATTGCAATTAAATTTTTGCAATGCATATAAGGATTTATAATAATCAAATTTACAAAATTGCAAAAATAATTGGAATTTGAATTTTTTTTAAATTGTAAAAGATTTTTTCATTTAAAATGTTTATTAATACTTCTCAACATGATTTTTGGTATCATTTGGTGTTAAAACCAATATATTTTTAATTAAAAATACGATATTCTTAAATTTGAAATTCGAAAATAATTAAATTTTCAAAATTATTATTTTTTCATTAAAAATGTTTGATAGCACTCCCTAAAATGATTTAAGCCATCATTGGATGTCAACTAGTTAAACTAAATTGTCACAAAAATGTTAATATGATTTTTTTGTGAACTTGACATTTTCTTCAATAGTAAATCATTACTTTTATATATTGCTTTCAATTAATTAACCATTTGTTTACGTAAGGTATATAGAAAGTATAGCATTTGAATAATAATAAAAAAAAAACATGATTTTTTTTGTGCTTTTCTCCACGTTTGGGAACATCCTGATTTCAAAAATGTGTCTAAAAATGTCTGTCGGTGTGTCTGTATGTCTGTGTATATGTGGTCAGAATAACTACCGAATAAATTGACCTACGATGCTCAAATTTGGTGTGTTGGTTAGTGGTGACTATGTGACCTATCATAAAAGTTTTCATCAAAACCGCGCACGCGCATGAGGCTCAAATCATGAAAATAATAATGTTTTTTAGCAATTACTAAGAAATGGCTCTAACGATTTTGATTAAAATTTGTGTGCCAATGATTTTTAAAATTTTTTAATCGTCCCCATCTTCGAAATTCCCACACAAATGCGGTAAAAGCTTAAAAAGTTGAAAAACGAGTGTCTTTAACACAGAGCTCTGTGCCCTTGAGCAACGCCCATTAACGATTGTTATTTTTATGTTTCACGCCCAAGAAAGAACAATGTAATATATAACGAATAACATCGCCAATTTTGCCATCTTGGCGGGTTTTTTTGCCCATGTAAAAATTATTGCAAAAAATATCGCCTAACTGGCCATTTTTACTTGAGGGAAAGTATGAAAACGGTAAATAACACCATAAATTTCAATGCAGTGACCAATTTTATAGTGTAATTGAAAGTTGCTCGATGTTCCGCACTTCTAGTTTTTGAAATTTTTTAAGGTGTTGTGGTTTCACTGCCCTATAGTTAAAAATACAATTATCAAATCATATAGTTATTTAAAGAAAATTTAACTAACTATCTTACCAAAATACTTTCAACCGTCAGCGATATTCACTAAAACCTCTATTACTTATCCCCAAACTCCTCCATCTGCTTATACATACTCCACAAAAACGTCTTTAAAACCTACAAAACAAACAAAGTACGGAACGTTAAACATAAAAAACTCCAACAACGAGTGATACTGATATCCGGTCCAGTACTTACCCGTATTCCTCCCAAAAACAGCCTTCCGGAGCCATTTTAAATTCCACTTTCAAATTCGCGAGTAAAATTCTTTTCAGGAAAAAGAGGGAAGGGGGGGGGGGGGTGGAGGGATTTAAAGCATCCTCGATGGTAATAGGGAAACAGGAATGTTTGATAAATTGCTCCTGCTACTTTCCTGCACTAGGCAACACAATAGCAAGAGAAGATTTTAACATTTATATTATTTGTCCCAAACACAGGGGTTCTACTACCTCCCCCCCCTCTCCCTACACTGTGCAGTTGTATGCGAGATGTTTTCAGATACTGATGTTACTGTTCGGTTTTCTTTGTATTTCAGTCGAGAGGGGAGAGGAGTAATAAATAGAATTGGGTTGGATGAACTAAAAATGGTGTATGAATTTATTGGTGTATGGAGCATTTTTTATAACTGAGTTGTACATTTACGAAATCACATATGTACACTAAAAACTGAGTTAAGGTGATTATTCTGTTGTGACTATTTTCTGTAATAAAAAAAAGATGCTGATTAAAAATTCCGTTCACGATAAAAGTAATCATCTCTTTAAGAGATCCCTTTTACTGCATCATTCTGTAACGGTGTAAGTTAAATTTAAACCGATCATTGTTGAAACTCTTTCCTGTTGTTAAATTGTTTTATCAGAATAAATAATTAATTGGACAGGAATTCATAAATTAATTTTTGAGGGTGGTTCAGTCAATGCAACATTGCGTAGTAACGCTGTAAGTGAAAGAATTTTAACCGATCATTGTTGAAACTCTTTCCTGTTGTTAAATTGTTTTGTCAGAATAAATAATTAATTGGACGGGAATTCATAAATTAATTTTTGAGGGTGGTTCAGTCAATGCAACATTGCGTAGTAACGCTGTAAGTGAAAGAATTTTAACCGATCATTGTTGAAACTCTTTCCTGTTGTTAAATTGTTTCATCAGAATAAATGATTAATTGGACGGGAATTCATAAATTAATTTTTGAGGGTGGTCCAGTCAATACAATATTGCGTAGTAACGATGTAAGTGAAAGAATTTTAACCGATCATTGTGTAAATTCTTTCCTGTTGTTAAATTGTTTCATCAGAATAAATAATTAATTGGACGGGAATTCACAAATTAATTTTTGTGGGTGGTCCAGTCAATGCAACATTGCGTAGTAACGCTGTAAGTGAAAGAATTTTAACCGATCATTGTTGAAACTCTTTCCTGTTGTTAAATTGTTTCATCAGAATAAATAATTAATTGGACGGGAATTCACAAATTAATTTTTGTGGGTGGTCCAGTCAATGCAACATTGCGTAGTAACGCTGTAAGTGAAAGAATTTTAACCGATCATTGCTGAAACTCTTTCCTGTTGTTAAATTGTTTCATCAGAATAAATAATTGGACGGGAATTCACAAATTAATTTTTGTGGCTGGTCCAGTCAATGTAACATTGCGTAGTAACGCTGTAAGTGAAAGAATTTTAACCGATCATTGTTGAAACTCTTTCCTGTTGTTAAATTGTTTCATCAGAATAAATAATTAATTGGACGGGAATTCACAAATTAATTTTTGTGGGTGGTCCAGTCAATGCAACATTGCGTAGTAACGCTGTAAGCGAAAGAATTTTAACCGATCATTGTTGAAACGCTTTCCTGTTGTTAAATTTGTTCTATCAGAATAAATAATTAATTGGACATGAATTCGTAAATTAATTTTTGAGGGTGGTCCAGTCAATTCCACATTGAGCAATAACGCTGTAAGTAAAAGAATTTTAACTGATCATTGTTGAAACTCTTTCTTTTCACCAAAATTGTTTTAATCAGAACAAATAAAATATATTTAGACGTGAATGTACAAATTCAGATTCATTTTTAATAAATAAATTTTGAAACGTATTTTATCGTACATTTTGTTATTATTTACAATTAGATGCAAACACCAAGAACACTATGGCAACATAATCGGTGCTTTGTTAATGAATACGAAGATAATCGATTTGATTGATGGTAACCATCAAATCTATTATAGCGCCGATTATGTTATCAATGAAGATCCAAATGGTGCATTCACTTTCCTTTTTGAATTCACTCGTAATGTACTTTTTCAATAAGTTCTTCATTAGAAACATTTTTTAATCATTTCAATGTATATCAGAAATAATTTCAATATACAAAATATTAAAAGAAAAATTGAATTTTCAAGATATAATTCGTGTATATTAAAATAAAATGTTATATTCATAATTTTTTAATGGGTGTCTAAGGCCCCTTACAACTTTCTATAACTGTACAGAAATTTTTAAAACACTTTGAACCTTGTTGCTTAATTGAACATAAGGTCACCCTCAAATGTCTTGAAGTTGGAACATAGAAAATTCCACTTGTAATTCTTTTCGAAAGGATTATACTCTTCTTCACTAAGACCATTTTGTTTTGTTGTTTTAGAAAAATTTATTTATCTAGGCAAATTCAAGTAAATTCCAGTAATTGTGCAAAAGCATATTCGAGTCAAATTTTTTCAAAAGTTAATTTATGAAATTCCGTAAATAGCATGAAAAATTTAAGAAATATGAGGTATTCTTAGATAACGATAGCAACTTCTATAAGAAAAGAGCATTTTTATTAACCTGGTTGTACCGGGCTATGTTTGTTTGAGCACGAGAAATTCCATACTCTTTATCTAGACATATATCTAAAATTTGATTGGAGTTTTTTCTGTTTGAGCAAAACTTCATTCTCAACTTTCCCAATAAAGTTCAGCTTGTAAAGTTAATATCCATATTAGACAGTCAAGAGCCGTTTTGTCTTTTGGTGGAAAAACTTTGAATAAATTGAATAAATGTTTCTATTTTTCTTTTTTCGAGTATTATTTTTCAATGGTTGTATTAGTATACTAAATTGTATGAACATGTGTTCATCGTAACAGCTCTAAACGTTATAAACCATCTCAAAGTTTAAAATATGTGAAAAATAACCCTGTTTATTGAATTTGGGGTATGGAATATCACATAACTTTCAATTACATTCAATACTGGTCACTGCATTTAAATTTGTCATGGATTAATGTAAGTTACCGTCTTCCTTTTTATATTTTCGTTATTTTGTTTTAAAAAATTGACAGTTTGGCAATATATTTAGCGATATTTATTACATTAAAAAAAAAGCATTGCTAAAACGGTGAAAAAGGTGATAGTTTTTCGATAAATTTTACAGGTTGTCCTTTCTTGTAATCGAAACAGAGTAGAATGATTGCTGATGAGCGATGCTCAAGAGAAGAGGACAGTGTGAAAAACACTAATTTTAAAATCTTTTAAACTTTTATCTCATTTCTACTGAAATTTCGTTGGTGGGGATGGTTAGAACACTTTAAAAGTCATTACCATAGTGTTGCCAGAGCCGTTTTTTAGCAATTGAAACCTAAATTTTTCATTGAAAGTTACCTTATACTCATGTGCAATTTTGACGAAAATCCAATTAGGTTCCATGATTACCCATAACCTGTAGACAAAATTTGAACACTATAAGTCAATTCATTCAGTCATACTGATTGCAGACTGATAGAAACGTTTTAAAATGAGTAAAAATGCAAAAAAAAAAAAAAAAAAAAAAAAGTCTTTTTTACATATTGGAAGGTAATTGGAAGTAAATAATCTCAACACCTTCCAAAGTGTTATAATTTTTAAATTCACTGTTATAATAATAAGATAGTAGGACAAATGTAGAAAAAACACAAATGTATGTATATATAAAAAAAAACATGGTTGTTTGAATTTTTTTAACGTGTTTAAATGGTTGGAATATGTTCTAAAGGCGGAAAAGTAGTTATTATGTCTAAAAAAGATATTTTTTGTTCAATGAATTTGAAAAACAAAGCTAAAGTATGAGTTTTTTTTTTTCAAATTTTATAACTAACCTTATTTAAGAAATTGAAATCTTCACAAAATGGTTAATAATTTATTTAAAATTTAATACTGATTTATTATTCAAATCAAACTGCTTAAATTTAACTGAATAAAGTTTCAATTTTCGAAATTTATAATTTACAAAATTACAAAGTTAAAAAAATTAGCACTTTTATGTATTTTCTAAATAGTAAGTTATAAATGATTTCTGAGTTATGTAACATAAATTAACATTACACTTTTATCAAGGATTATAAAGAAGTATTTATTATCAAAAACCAATCTGAGATAACTTTTTATGGAGAAATAGAAGCACATTTTGAGATTTTTACGTACTAAATTATTTTCTCAAACATTCATTATTTCTTTGTATGTTTTTCCTTTTTTAACAGTGTTTATGTCAGCATTTCAATTCTATTAATTAAAACGGATTACACGATTTTGCTTACATTTTGTTTTTACTTTCGAAAAGTGATCGTTTGTAATTACCTAGTTACCTTCTGGGTACAATTACGCGAAATAAAGTTTTACTAAACTCAATCTCAGCAATTGTGAGAAGGCATGGATTTTATGAACTGAAATCCACGTTTTTTTGTAGCTTTCTCTTTAAAATGAGAATTCATATTAGAATATTAGTCTAAATTTTTCTAAGGATTTTAATAATTGCCCTTCTTAATTTGTGTTCTTTTGCGAAAGCAAAAAATCGTTTGCTGTTCGGAGAAATTTTTAGCTACAGAGGAGAATGAACTGAAGAGAAGTGAGCTTGAGGCCATTTTCTGTTGCATTATTTTTTGCTTATTTTCTTTTAAAGATCTAGATTAGCAGCATTTTAACAAATATAAATTAAATGCATTAATCATGGAAAATGAACAAATCAACTTTTCCCGTTTAAAAATGTTTTTTTTTTTTTTCATTCTTTTCATCTGTCCGTTATAAAAGTGACGTTTTCAATGTTTCAAAAGAAAACATTCCATAATCTTTTTTTTAATAAAAGCGTTGAGGAATTCTTACTAGTTATGGAAATTAATTTCAAAAGGCAGAAGCAGTTTTGATATTTTTTACTTGAAAAAGTAAAATGTGTACCTTAAAATTAATGAAGGTAATTCATTATAGAATATTAAAAAGTTTGAAGAAGTGAGAGATACGTAATATGTTAAAATCACTTTTTTTTCAAGTGGCTTTGAAACTGTAATTTTAATAACAACAATATTAATAAAATAAAAATTCTACATCTTAACAATAACAATAATACTTATCGAGCGTTTTGTATTTATACAGATTGAAAATGGCCCATGTTAATTAAATAATAACGAAAACGATATATGCGAATTATAATTATCCGGGTAGCACAGCGATATTAGCCAATGTTGGAAATATTGGTTCTGGAACATTGGCCAATTCTGGCCGAAACTCTAGCATCGTTCCAAAATACACAATTTTTGTTTTAATTAAAAGTGTCAAAAACATCATAAAACATATTTTTGCCCTCCATTCTTTAGTATAAATAAAATATTTCTATTTTATAACTGTGCAACAACATTTCAAAACTTCCAGTGTATTTTATTTAGCATTGGTCGAGATTTGCTAATATCTATAACAACGGCCAGTTTCTGACGTTCCAAATTGGTATTGGCCAATTTCGAATGATTATTGCCCAGCGTTGTTGAGCTACTGGAGTAACTAACAAACCAAACATACACAAATAATTACCATTAACATTAATTACACTTATCTGACATTAGAACCTTCTTAGCTAGTAGTTATAGATCAAGAATGGACATTTTAAATTTAAACCCTACAATGTCAAAAATATTTCAAAATTATAAACTCTTTGTTCGTTCGATATACTAATATTTGAAATAGGCAAATAAATATATGAATTGACCTGTTCCATTCGAACCATGGTTGGTTGTGCATTCGCGTTCGGATTAAATTCTTATGCATAACATCATGTTTTATTGGCGGATGTCCTGGTGTAGTATAGTCCTCATGTAGTTGTTGTGATACATAGTCTATAATAATAAAGCAAGCTGTCTGTGTGTCTATGGATCTATGGGTCTATAGAAACCTACTTAAAAATGGAGTAGAGCTCTGAAACTTTTAACGCAAGAAGTTTTGGTCTTCTAATTGTACACATGTCAAAAAGAATGTCCAAATTTTAATTAGTTCTTTTTTAATTAATTGTTTTATTAATTTTTTTTACAAAGTGACTTCAAATACAGATACAGATCTGAAATTTTCGACATAAGTAATTTTAGCCTTCTAATTGGACTTTAAAAAAACAACAACAACAGAATGTTAAAATTTAATTAGTTATTTTTTAATTAATTTTCTTAATTAACTAGCACATTTTTTTACAAAACGACTTCTAATAGGGCTACAGCTCTGAAATTTTCAACATAAGTAGTTTTGGATATATAATTGGACTTAAAAAAAACAACATAATATTAAATTTTTTTTTATTTTTTTTAATTATTTTTTTAAATAATTAATAAATATTTTACAATACGATTTCTAATAGGTCTGCAGCTCTAAAATTTTTAACATAAGTACTTTTGGCCTTTTAATTGGACTTTTGAAAAACAAAATTTTAAACTTTTATTTAGTTCTTTTTTAATTAATTTTTTAATTAATTAATAAATTTTTTACTAAACGACTTCTAATGGGGCTACAGCTGTGAAATTTTCAACATAAGTACTTGTGGCTTTCTAATTGGATTTTTGACAAAAAGAACGTTGAAATTTTAATTTGTCTTCTAATTAATTTTTTTAATTAATGTTTTCACGAAAAGCGACTTTTAATAGGCATAGAGCTCTGAAAGTTTCAACGTAAGTAGCTTTGGCCTTCTAATTTTGCTTTCCACAAACAAAAAAATCTTTAAGGGGAGATGTATTATTGTATTACGGAGATTTTTGTTGTTGTTGTTTTTATGTTTTTCGACAGAGGAGAGGCTTCTAATATTATGGCTTTAAGTAACAATTAAATTATTGTGAATGAAGCGAGCTTATACTTACGCAGCAATCAACCTTTCAGCGAGCGAAGTAAGCCTGTGTTTATGTGTCAATGAACTTTTAAGCTAACGAAGCAAGCTCTATTTTGCGTAGCGATAAACCTTCCTGCGAGCGAAGGGCCAAAAACTGGGATCTATACACCAATGACGGATTTCCGCAAAGCGAGGCCTCACAGCTAGCTAAAATATTGCACATGTTAAAATTTCGTAGCAAAGCACGAGTATTCAGCTAGTTTTAAGTGTGACTAAGAGGCATTATAATTAAATTTAACCTTTTCTTTTAATAATTTTTGAAACTTTTCAATAATTTTTTTGTATTACTGACTCATGAGGTACAGTACGCAAAAGAAAAATACGAACGATGGCTATATCTTCGGTTCTAACTAACGTAGAAACTTGTGGTTTGCACCAAAATGTTTTGTATGCGATTTTCTATATGTCTGGTGCAAAATTTATTTTCTTAAGGGGCTGTATACTTAGTGAATTTAACTCTATCTTTAAAAATTTCAATACGAACCCCTATTTTTTACGTTTTCATTCAATATAGAATACTTCGTTTACCGTAGTTACAAAATTTCAGTTCAATATGTTGAGAAACATGTCGCTTATGAGCGAAAATGTTTTGGCCGATTTTGAGGGCAAATTTCTTTAAAGCGAGGAAGTAGCCGTGCTAGCTTCTAGACCGCTAAGTTGCGGGTTCAAGTCCCGTGTTAGGCATGGGTGTTTGTAAATGTATGTTGGCTTGTCTAATGACGAATGTTTCAGCACATTATAGCCCTCGTGTTACTGATGGCGCCAGATAATCTGAAAACAACCAACCGAGGAAGAAGCTTACGTTTTGCATGCTTCAAGACGTAATCTATATCACGGTCCCTTAAAGTGAGCTTTTTTACATTTTTGCTAAAATATTGGGAACCATAAGTCAAAATGGAATGTAAAAAAAAAAAAAAAAAAAAAAAAAAAAAAAAAAAAAAATCTGGAGGGGTTTTTGACCATGATAATCGTAATGGAAGCAAAAAAATATATGTTTCTATATAAAAAAAATTTCACATTTGTTTTATTAATTGATATTTAATTATTAAATAACTGTTTAATACAAAAGTTTCTTGTTATTTATGTTTGGCTTTTTACAAACTATCGTCTTAAACAAAAATTGCTAAAATATATTAACTATTTAAGAATTTATGGCTAGAAAACAAATTTTATTTTTAACATTAATTTGCCATTTTTTTTTGTATCATTTAAATTACGCACCACAAATTGAAAATTATTAAATTTGGCATTTAGACGTGTTTTTTTTTTTTTTTTTTTTTTTTTTTTGGATTCTAAATCTAAATATGGTATAATATTATGGGGTTGCATTGAACTTTTTAAAGTTTGATTTAGTTTAATATGTAAATGATTCGTCATGATAAAAAAAAATTATATACAATTAATAAAGACCTTCCACGATTTACAACGGTACTTGAATTTTGTTATTTCATTTATTAGAATACAATATATAGCCAATGTTCGGATTTTTTTTTTTGCGTACCATTATGCAACGTATATTTGATTTATATTGTATCGTATTGTTGTTTCGTATATTGTTTCAAGAAACAAAAATATCTTGTTCTATTTCATTCTTTAGGGTTTTAGTTTTTCTTCTAACTTTTTGAAATCTAGTAGAATATTGCTGCATGCTATGCTTTGTTTTGCAATATAAATGTGTCACGGTGCTATCTTAAACTAGGGGTGTCGAATATCCACACAACTTTCAATTACACAATAATAACGGTCATTGCATTGAAATATATGTTAGTTACCGTTTTCATGTTTGCATTCATTTAAAAAAAAATGAGAAAAAAAAAATGGTAAGTTTGGCAATATTTTTGGAAATAATTTTTACATGGGCAACCCCCCCCCCCCGAAAAAAAAAAAAAAAAACCAACACCAAGATCGCGAAATTGTCGTTGTTATTTCATAGATATTACATTGTCCTTTCTTGTGCGTGAAACAGAAAAGAATTAATAGTTGATGGGCGATGCTCAAGGGCAGAGCTCTATGTTAAAAGTACTCGTTTTTCTACTTTTTAGACTTTTAACGCATTTCTCCAGGAATTTCGAAGGTGAAGACGATTAGACATTTAAGAACATAAATTGGGAACACCAGGCATTAGCACATAAATTTTAGTTTAAATCGTTAGAACCATTTTTTTTAGTAACTGCTGAGAAACATTATTTTTCATAATTTCTACCTTATGTGCATGCTTGATTTTGACGAAAACCCTAATGGTAGGTCCCATGCCTTCCACCTACCCGCACACCAAATTTGAACATCTTAGGTCAATTTGTTCGGGAGTTATGTTGACCAGGTACACACAGACATTTTTTTCTAGACCACTTTTTTGAAATCAGGATGTTCCAAAACGTAGAGAGAGAGAGAGAGAGAGAGAGAAAAGAGAAAAAAAAATGATTTTTTTTTTACCTAATGCTATACTTTCATTATCCTTTGTAAATATATGGAAAATTGAAAGTAAAAAAAAAAAAAAAAAATGTCATTAATTGCTAGTTCAGTGGCCAATTAAGTCAAAAGAAACACACTTTATTCAAAATTAAACAACAAATGACTAAATTATTAAAGTGACTCTTCCTGTCTGTCTTAGACAAATGTCACAGAGCATATCTGGATAGCGATTCTTCAACTTGCCATCCATCCTTCTTTAATTATACACAAGTAATCAGTCTAAGAATTCTATTTCTCCTTCAAACTAATTGCAGGAAAAGAATGCTAACCGTAGTGTGTCCGGTTGCAATCTAATCAAGCAAAGCCGAGGAGCAGCTAGCGACAGGAAGGGGGGAAGGGATCTAATTGGTGATGCGTGCGGGTGGGAGGGGCGATAGGGGGGCGAGATGGCCAATCGAGACAAAGGATGTCATCGCGGGCATTAGGAGCAAGTGGCTGTGGAGGGGCGACAAATCGGATAAAGCGGTCGTTTTCGCCTTCATTTGCCATTCATTCCGGCCCTTTGACTTCGTTAACGGGCCCCGTTCGGACGGGCCCTTGGGAGTCGCTTGGGCCCCCTTCTCCAATGAAGGGTTGCCGTGGGCGAACATAAAAAGGGGAGAGAAAGGGAAACGGTTTCGTCGCCAATTTCAGCTTTTTTTAAAGGGTTGGTATAATGCGGTTAAGCATTTCTGAAGTTAAATTAATGTAGAGACAATTCACTTTTATCAGCTTAATAAGTATTCTTTGCAATATCAAAGAGCTGTTGAAATTAACTATGGAATAATAATTTCCAGTCAAATAGTATTATCTTATAAGTTATTAACTATTAATATAAATGATTAAAAAAAAATAGCTTTAGTGTTTATATTTTTTTACCACTTACACGACCTTGAGGTGAATTGTTTTGTAGACTTTTTTTTAACTCTATTAAGATAAACTAGGGGGCTTCTCCCCCTGCTCGCTAACGCTCGCCAACCCCCAAACGCCTCGCTGCGCTCGGATTGAGCGGCTTTGCCGCTCGAATTTGTGGTTAAAACATCTTGCTGCGCTCGAATAGGTTTGCCAGCCATAAAAAATGTAACCAAATTTTTATAAATTTAATGTAAGGCCTAATAGAGAAAACCCCCAAATTGCAAGTTTCATAATAGAAAGTTAAATATACTATCCGCCAACATTCTGACTTAAAACTTCATTAGCTATGCCCTAACATTGAAGTCCCAATATCTTTTATTTATTCTGATAAGTCGCCACGTTAGAGAACGACGTCCAACGCGAAGCATATTCTGGATAGAAATACTTCAAAATAATAATTACTCTAATACAAAAATGCTTCAGAAAAACAGAAAAAATCAACTTTAAAACGAAGAGTTTAAAAAGAGCTTTAAAATTAGCAACGGTTTGTTGTTTACATACGTAAGGATAGCTTTAAAATTAGCAACGGGTTTGTTGTTTACATACGTAAGGGAGAACGACGTCCAACGCGAGGCATTTTCTGGATAGAAATACTTCAAAATAATAATTACTCTAATGCAAAAATGCTTCAGAAAAACAGAAAAAATCAACTTTGAAACAAAGAGTTTAAAAAGAGCTTTAAATTAGCAATGGGTTTGTTGTTTACATATAAGGATAGCTTAAAAATTAGCAACGGTTGGTTGATTGGTTGAACCCCCGAGCAGCCGGTTTGTTGTTTACATACGTAAGGATGTTGCCAATCTCAAAACCATTGAGGCTTTGTAGTAGCTCAATGATGAAAAATATTGAAATTTAACTAATTAATAAAGTGTTAATAAATTATTTTGGCACGTTTTGGCAAATCTACAGCTTATTTCCTTTAAAATGACACCTTGATCATTGAAATTGGTTGAGCAGTTTAGGCGGATGGACTAACCTCAAAAAATGTATTGCCTATTAAATATATAGATATTGCTTTTTCATAAATTGAATCTGGATAATGTTATCATCATATTATTGAGGTAGATTGACATTTATTAAGAAGTTTTAGAAAATAGATCCGAGGAGCTTTACTAGTGAATATTTAACAATATTTTTCTCTAATATTGGCAAACCGGTGGAAAGCTGGATATTCGAAATTTACATTTCGTGATGAATTTCGGCTAAGTTATTCTTTAATTTTTTATTAACATGCTTTATTTTGTGAACTTTCATAAACATTTCGACATCATTTACATGAATTTAAAAATAAATCTGTAAATCTTGCTTTTCTACTTATGTCATTTATATGCCATGAAACTTACTTTCAGGTTTCTGGATCAAGGATAAATTTGAATCTGTAAAACATGCTTTTTTACTTAGATGGTTAATGTGTTGTGAAACATATTTTCCAGCGTAAAGTTGACTCTGTAAATCTTATTTTTCAATTTACTTAATTAGTTACTTTTAGTTGCAGGTAAATCCCGTTAACGCAAAATCGATGGGGCTGTCGAATTTTTTTGTTTTGACTGAATTTTGTGTTAACCGTCTAAAAACTTTTTCATCTAATTAAGGCGGATTTAAAACTACGAGTTATATGCGGATTTAATACATTTATTGTTTAGAATATTTTCATCGCAAAGCTTATATATACAATGAGCCAACGTACAATAGTTTAACAATACATTCATTAAGAACAAAACAAAACAAAAGTAAATGTATTTAGTTAACAGTAATCTCTTTGTGATGAATTTCGTTTTTGACTTTTTAAGAAGTTTGTTATTGATATTTTCTTTAAATTTTTAATAAAACATTTTTTTGTTTACTTTCAATTACCCATGTGTATTATATATGGTAATGAAAGTATAGTATGCAATAATATATATATATATATATTTCTTTTGCATTTCTCCACGTTTTGAACATGGAGATTTCCAAAAAGTGATCTACAAAAAATGTCTGTGTGTGTGTCTGTGGTCAGCATAACTCGAAAACAAATTGACCTACGATGTTCAAATTGGTTTGTGGGTCGGTGATGGTACAGGGACCTATTATTAAGGTTTTCGTCATAATCGCGCATGAGCATTAGGTATATGCCATTAAAAAATAATCCCGTTTTTCATAATTGCTAAAAAACTGCTCCAACGATTTTATTCAATTTCGATTTTATTCGTCTTGGTAATGCCTCTTAAGGTGTTCTAAACGTCCCCACCTCCGAAATTTCCTTAAAAATGCTTTAATGAGTTGATAAATGAGTAAAAAGAAAAAAAAAAGTTGAGTTCTTTTTCCTTGAGCATACCTCATCAACGATCGTTTTTTCTTCTCTGCCCAGTTCACTTACAAGAAAGGATAATGTAAGAAATATTGATAAGTATATCACCAAAATTATCATTTTGGCGAAATTTTTATAAAAAAACGAGTGCACATGATAAAGTACTTTTGGTTTTACTCGTCTAGCTTAAAATAACGAATCTGTGAAACTCATTTTTCTACTTACTCCATTCCGATATCCTAAAACACAAATTCCTGCAAACAAGATTCTACGTAAAATTGAATAAGTAAAACTTGCTTTTCTGTTTAGATCATTAATGTGTCGATAAATATACCATCTGGATTATTCTACCAGATTTAGATATAATTACTCGCTTAAAACCTGTTTCTTCTATTTGAATCGTCTGTTTGGAGAAGGAAATAATTCCAAAGTTAACTTAATTGAACTTAATTTTTTTTTCAAATTGCCGATGCATTTATGTTATTGAAATATTGGGTGAACAAATTGGACAATTTGGCAGGTAAAAATAATATCAGAGTTTCAAAATGCAAATGAGTGCGTAAGTCGATTGATAATAATAACAACAAAAAACAGCTTTTGTTAATGAATTTTTGTTTTATGAAATCTATCTTGAGGTCCTTATGAGGCTAAGAAAAAAATTCAGAAGAATCGTGAAAAGTAAATTTTTTAAGAAGAAAATTTAAATTCTATATATTTAGAGTTTTTTATGTACATCTCTTTTCAAATCGTAAAACAGCCAACTTTGTTTTTCTGCAATTTTTATTTTGATAACCAAGTAACTTTGCTGTTCACATAAGACATTCTCTGATAATGTGATGCATGGAAATAAACCTTTTGACATGAAATCCTAATATTTACTTTGTTACAGCATTTTAATACACGTGTAATTAATAACCTATCATGTGCGAATAATCACAAGCCGAGCGTTCCCTACCCGATTTTTCCACCGGTAAGCACTTAAACTGTTTTTGAAAAGTAATGTAATATTCGCAGTAATTTCATGTGCAAACTATTTTCAGAGTTGACCTTTACAGTCCTAAGTGTATTTAAAGCTGGTTCATTTGGCAGAGATTATTTATCTTAGAAATTATCACATTAAGTATTTAATAATTATTAAAAAAAAAACTTATTTGTTTTGTAATTTATTTTATTTCAATTTTGTTTCCGAAAGGAGTTTTAAAAACATAAAAAAAAAAAAAAAAGTCAAAGACATATTGGAAACTTGTCTGATAGCAGTGAATTTTGACGATTATCCCAAATATGAAACTTTTGAATTTATTTATTTTAATCTAAGATGTATTTATAAACTAAAATATTTTTTCTCCACACTATTCTCAGTCTTCTCCATAACTCAATATTTTTAGACTTCGTGTTTGTAAGTTTTGTAAGTGGGGAAGGAGGAGGGGGGGGGGGGGGGAAGAGAAGGCAAGTTTTTTTTTTTTTATATGTAAATAGATGTTTTGCTGATAAAATTTGCTTTTTTGAAGTAATTTAAATAGGAGCTTCTATTTGATTTTAAAACACATTGCTCTTAAAGAATATTTGTGGAACTTTCATTCAAATTTTAAAAGGATTTTCTAATTTTTCAATTTAATAACTGTTTGGGTACCCACATGAACATGGTATGTGCCACATTTAATTTTATTTGTCTATGTAGTTCTCGTTTATTCAAGTATAGGGAAAACTAGGGTACTTGACCCAATTTTTAGTTTGGGTGTTTAGTTTTTATTTAAAATTACTTATGAGTGTTTAAATGATGTCTATTTATACTTTATTAAGTGTTACATAATATTTATGAATATATTTATGGAGTATTAACTGTAAAGGTGGTAAAATATTAAACATAAAAAATCTTCAACTTGGGTCAAGTATCCCAATGTATAGAGATACGTGACCCAAGTCATATATTTGGGAGTATACAATTTAAAATTATAAATGTAACACTTTTACATAATAATAACAACTTAACTCCCATTAATAAGTACAATGTTAATACTTTTCTATACTTGTTTTATGAGTTCAATACTTTTTATTTTTATTAGCTACATAATGTTAATATGGTGTCTACTTTTAAATTTTATTGTAGAAAGATAAAAATATTAGCAGTTTGAAAGCTATTTCTCTTTTTATACAAGTTCAAGAATAAGAAAATTACTATTTAACTGCAAATATAAACTCACATTAAAACCCAAAATTTGTAATTCTATAATTTTTCATTGAAAACTCAGGTGGATGAAGAATAGCCTGAATTTAGTTTGGTTTGTGTATCTTCAGGGGATTTGTGCATTGAATATAATAAAATCTTTTGAAACGGGAGTAAACTGATACACCTAAGGGTTGTAGTCTGCGTGGATGGAATTATAATACCGTTAACTCATGTAACATCGATGATAAGCAACGACGTACAACTGTCAAGAATATCCATCCGTAACAATACCTTTTTATCAATTGAACATCTTACATACTTAATAAAATCGTGTAAGAAGAATAAAAATAAATAAATAAATAAATAAATAAATAAATAAATAAATAAATAAATAAATAAATAAATAAATAAATAAATAAATAAATAAATAAATAAATAAATAAATAAATAAATAAATAAATAAATAAATAAATAAATAAAACCTGTCAAATGCATTTGAATAGTATTCCTATCTTGGGTCAAGTATCCCTAAATGTACATATATCACAAAACCCTAAAATGCAACCATTTGCAAGTAAGTTAATAAACACTATTATATACGTAATTGTAGCTAAAAGTATGCAAAATATTAATAATAATAATAATAATAATAATAATAATAATAATAATAATAATAATAATAATAATAATAATAATAATAATAATAATAATAAAAAATTAAAAAATTTCTTATTTATTAACAAATACCCTTTTTACATCAACATTTACAACACAAAGATATTACTTTTGGAGTATGAAAATTTAATTTGTCTTATAGTTTAAAAATGGATGCAAAGATTCAGCTGCCATTTTCACCATGTAGTTAGCTAACTGAAGGGAAGAAGTGATACCACTTATAAAACCTTTCCCAATTCTGAGAAAAAGGCATTGGGTCAAGTATCCCTAGTTCCCCCTACATGTTTCTTACGAACAGACAGACAGACAGACAGACAGACAGACAGACAGACAGACAGACAGACAGACAGACAGACAGACAGACAGACAGACAGACAGACAGACAGACAGACAGACAGACAGACAGACTTTGAAAGGATTTTATAAGTGATTTGTTTGACCTAGGATCAAGGAACACTGGAAAAAATAAAAATAAACAAAATATGTAACGACAAAAATATATTAAGATTATTTATAATTAATACTGAATTACTTCTATACTGCCAAAATTTGGCAAATATTTTGCTTTGATATTAGTTTAGCAATATCATCTTTGGTGTTATATGTATTTTAATAGTCTGAATTATACAAATTGCAGTTCCCACATTTCAATGAACACTTCTAATTCGAAGTCTTATAATTACTCTCGGTATACCTTGTTACAAAAATATGCCACAATCCTTATTCTTATGAATAAAAATTCATGTCTTACCAGTGTATGTGATTAATTTCTGAATTTATTTGTATGACAAGTTTTAGAAGTAAAGCTATTTCTGATCCTCAAGTTCTTAATAAGATAAACTTCTCTATATATTTCTCCTCATGAATTCTCAACAGGATTTCATAAATCTTTTATCAATAAGTTTTAAAAGTACTTATTTATGATCAAGAGGATTTATGAAAAACAGTATTTTATGTGCTCCTAAAGAAAACATACATCGGAATATTTCTTAATTTTAATTGCTGAAATGCTGTATGTCTCATAAAAATATGAACAAAAATTATCGGAGGGAGAAGAATTTGAAAATAAGATGTAAATATGACGAAAAAAGAAATTTTGAATCTTTTAATAAGAGCTGTTTGCATACTTGAAAACTGCATTATAATAATTAATTTTTTTTCCTTTTAATGTTTGATAAAATCAATAATATATAAATAATTTTTAATTGATTGAATTCAACATAATTGAGGTACTTATTAGATAATATAACTTTGAAGTGTCAATATACAATCGATTCTAAATAATGAAATAGTAGTTTTGGCTAATGGTTCTGACTTCGTACAAATATAAGTGGATAGATCATTTGTATAACTTTATCACTATTGTAGAAGGTAATTTTTTTTTTTAAATTAATAAAATAAGTTGATAGGAAATGAAAATATTATTTAGAATCAGCCGATAAAATTGAATCTGAATATAATTTTTAGATTTAATATCCACTAACGTATATTGTTTTCGCTAATCATAACAACCATTACTTAACGTTTCCAAGTTAAAGGAACGACCATCTCGTTTCATCACCTACCAAATATTTACACATACCTAACATTTATGTTAGAGCCGAGTCGATCACCAACAGAATACACCTTCTCTGTTTCAATGAAGTAGATTAAGTACTTTCTAACTTATAGAAAGGTACAACTTTTAATGAGAAGGACAAATTCCATTTATCTTTTTATTTATTTGGAATTACATGTGGTATTAGGCCAATAAATATATAAATAATAGAATTCTTTACGACACCGACCACCACATTAACCAATCTCACCATTGGCGCTCTCAGCAGAAAAGATCTCTCGCCAATTCTGACAACCCCCTACTACCTCACGATGTCCCAAGTGGGCCAGTGGAGAGCTGAATCTCATGCAGGCTGTAATTACCGAGCGGTGAGTTATTTTATTAGATAGCGACATCGCCTTAATAGAGTGTGAATTGGCTTTCTGAGGGGGCGACGGGGGGCGGCTAACGACGTTGCAGAATAGGGAATAGGATAACAATGCACCCGCTAATTGTTTCCGAAGCCATTCCACAAGGGGTGGTAGGGACCCCTCGGTGTATGGAGAGGGGGGGGGGGGGTGTAACTATACAGTGTGCGAAAGGGGTTGTGCTGTAGCCCATGCGTGGAGGGTTTGAGGTGGTATATACATACTTGGGGCATTGCGGGGTTATGGATTGTGGATAACCCTGTAATGCTGCTTGGATTGTGGTTTCAGTCAATGAACCGGGATAATGTTCGGGGGTGGATTAGCTTGTTGGTTGTTTTAAGGTGGCTGATTTATGAGTGGAGTTAGTTTAGTGTGTTTTAACGTACAAAATTCTAGAGGTTTTTTTTAGAGGTAATAAGGATTTTCGCAGCGATCGCCTTTAAAATTGTATTGTTAAATATTCAACTTTAACTAAGATATAGTCATTTTCTGTGTGTTTTTAGTACTATAATTTAAAGTAAAAAAATATTTTATTTAGTTGGTATGAAGTGTGTTTCACACTTAAAATCTTGCTTGCAAAAATTCCAGTCGTGCTGTTTATTTCAATAGACTTTACATAAGAGTTAAAATCAAGTATTAATTGGTAATTAACATTATTTTTATTGTAACTCTAATCGTTAATATTCTTTTATTTAATAATTGTTAATAGTCGTTTATTTATTAAATAATATTCATTTTCGACATTTTTTACATAAAACTAATACAAAGGCTCTGTTATTATTCACAGGTAAAATTGCAAATACAATATTACAAAAACTATAAAAGCACAGATACTTGCGATTTGTCAAATGAAAGTTCTTACAACAAGACCAATTAATTTTCGAAAATTCTTTATGAAGTTATGATCGTAAGTTCTGAAAATAACAACCAGATGCCAATTTGTAAAGAAGTTAAGCCTAGTAAATGCTACTAGCCATATATAAATGTTTCCAGCCAAATGTCTGCAATTCCCACACTTTTGATAAATTTACTAATTTTTTCTCCGAGTTTGTGTAAAAACTCACAAACTTAGTGATTTTTGTCTTTAAGTAACAACAATTTGACATGGATTTGTCTTATATCTCAAACTTTAATAGTGAAAGATTCCAGTATTTAAACGCCACCAATCTGTGTAGTGTACATGCATGGTATCTGGACCTGATGTGACACATGATTAACCTTGCGTAGAAGTGTCCTTTTAGAGACAGTTACTGAAGGGATTCAGTTTTTTTTTATTTAAGTTGTAAAAATATACACAAACATTTGAGGCGCAAAACGATCTTCTCTTGTTTGATTTAAATACATAGAGGTGCGAGCAAAAATTTCTCACCACTCAATCAATATGTATTAAAATCAAACAAGAGAGTGTTGTTTGGCCTCAAATGTTTGTTAAGTTATAAATTTGTAGTTTTTTTTTAAATTACAATTTTGTGAAGCTTATTATTTTTTTTTTTGAAAAATTATAATTATGAAAATATCAATTAATATTTAAAGAAATGTAAAATAAAATAGTGGGATAAAACAAAATTAACACAGGGTTTTTAGAAGCTGAAACATAATTAGAATTAATTTAAAGAAAACATATCAAATTAAATGTATTATTTTTTAAAAATGCATAAATTTGTACGTATTTAAAAAATATTTGGGTTTTAGCATTTAAAAACTAGAATTTAAGGATAGAATCTGATCTTTTTGTGCTATTGATAGGTTACTAAATGTATGTATAAATTCTATATGGATTTATTTGTGTGATGATATTACAACTCGTGATAAATGTCTAAGATGTTGATTATCTGAGTTAGTTTTGGACTACTTTCATTAAGGTTCTATGAGAAAAGAACATCTTTTTTTCAAATTAAAGCATTTAAAAAGTTTTTATTTGTAGCTGATGACAATGAAAATACTGATAGCTTTGGGATTTTCATTTGTAAAAGTCACATTCTAAGTAACCATGAATCAAAGGAGTACACAAATTCCAATAGTTGAAATGTTCAAATGTCTGATTTTCTTTCAAAGTTAAAATAAGAATTTTAAAGTATTAAAAGGACCTAGAAATTCCTGTGTAAAATTTTCTATTGAACAGTCATAAAATTTCTGTTTATGTAGTTTGATACTTTCCAAATTTTTCAGTTCTTAAAATAATGCAATTTACTGAAAAAAAATAGGCGTAAAATAATTTTCCAGAAAAGTGCCTTTTTTCTCCCTTTTACAAAATTTTGCTCTTCTTTATTCATATGATTAACAGAGTTTTATAGTCCCTAATAAATGGACCTTACGCCAACCCTTTGACATAAAGTTTTTTCATCAGCCAAAACTTATGATCAATCTCCAAATACCTTTACAAATAAATTACAATTTTCTTCTGTACTTATCACAAACTCCTATTTCATTTTTCTCTGCCAGACATTGTGATAAGCACTTGCTTTCGTCATTGATTTTCCATTTTATCCAATCAATTATTATTTATAGCAAAAAGGTTTGGCAACGGAAACTTAATAAAGGAGATTGACCTTTAAACAGTTTTCAAGAAATTCGTTTAATTTAATTATCATTTTAAAGAATTACTCGAGTTAAAAAGCAATGAGTTTCAAGATTTTTTTAATGACATTCCTCCTTCTCAAACTCCAATTAAGCAGCTTAGAAGTTTTGGAGGCAGAAAAATGTGAAGTTTGCGTGAACGTTTTAAACAAGTTCCTTAAAACTTTACCTAGTAAAGTCCTCAATGACTCTAAGTCGATCGAAGAAAGCTTCGTTGAGTTCTGCAAAGGAACTCAAGGAAAAGACAACAGATTTTGCTACTATCTCGGTGGATCGTCGGATTCAGCAACAAGAATTTTACCAGAGATGTCGAAACCATTGAGTTGGGGTTTGCCCATTGAAAAAATATGTGAACGTTTAGGAGCCAAAGATGGACAGATATGTGATATGAGCTATAATAAGATGGTAGACGAGGAAGATGAAGAAGACTTCATGCGTATGAAGATTATTGAACTCAAAGGATATTTGTCTGATATGAAAGAAGATTGTAACGGTTGCATTAGAAAGAAAGATTACATCGAGAAGATTCTTAGTCTAAAGAGTCCAAGTTTTAAGAAAGAGGAATTGTAGTTTTATTGAAAAGTAGATTGATTTGGGTTATGATTTATCATAAATTGATTCTTGGCGACTGTTTAAAAAAGTTGGCAATTGAAACTTGTTTGCGAATTAATTTATCTGTTTAAAAGCTAGAAAGAATTTGTTTTGATTTGTTAAATGGATCCTTACGTTTTCATTTTGTGAATAAAAGATAAAAACACGTGTGATGGTAAAAATTGAGTTTTTGCATCTGCATATCTTTTTGGCGAAATAAAATAAGTGGAAACTTTGGTCAGGGATGGCCTAAGAGCAAGATGCTGGAAGTTCAAGAATGAGTTTTATTTTGGCACCCTTACAATGAAAATGGGTATAGAAAACCCTCTAAAATCGATTTGGGTGCTCTATGACTGAAATTTGCTGGAATTTAATACTCGAAGTTGGCATTTTAAAAGCATTAAAAATCAAAAATTGAAACAAATGAGTAGTAATAAATAGCAAACATTAAAGTAAAAGGCATTTAGGGTTACAATGCGCTATACCCCCCCCCCCCCCCCCTGTCGACTTTGCAAAAGGCTGCCAAGTTGAATTGACACTACTACTGAATTGAACTACAGGTTTGCCCAAATGGATGCCAAGTTGTAATGGAACCATATAGGCGTCGGATTACCATATTTGGCACGAAATCGCCAAAAAAAAGGATAGGGGGGGCATATAACGTATTCTAACCGCATTTAGTACATTTTCATTATTTTTATTTTTTAAAATTACTTCTTCTATTACTAATTCATTTAACTGAATGCTTTAAAACTTCAATAGGCATTCTGTACTGGGCATGTGTAAAGAGCATACTCCTAAATTCTTTTACTCAGTTTGTTATTTTGTCAGATAGAAAATAACAGATTTTTTTTAACTACAAGAAAAGTTTTAACTGATTTAATATTCAAGAAAAAATATTATAGAAAATTTATTAAAATAATCTGTACTACACATTTAGCAGTGAACCTTCCTAACTTTAGCAGCCGAAAATATTTTTATAAGTGCATCATAATCTACTGACGATGACATATTAGCACAGACCTTGGTTTCTACGGCAACGGGTACGATTTGGCTAATGTAGCTTTCAACACTGACAATATAAGATGAAATGAAGTTTACAAACGTTCAGTTCTGACAAAACAACGGAGCGGAGCGCTTGGAGTCACTCTCTTTATTGTACTTTCAAGCGATATTTTTTTTTGTTGAACTAAAGTTATTATTATTTAACTTACATTGAAAGTTACATACAAATTTAAATTAATAGCATATCATTTTTAAAAATTATTTTTTCACATTTTGCCGCCTCTCCCAAAATCGCATGTGTGCGATCGTATATGTCACACAGGCATTATTAGGTCAGCTTTGACTTTGGTAGCACTTATTACTATAAATATTGAAAACCTTAGAACACTGTACAAAGCAATAATTCAATAATAATCCTTTGTTACAATTCCATTAATTATATTGAAAATATAAACAAACTAGGTGTATGGAACATCGCACAACTTTCAATTACACTATAATACTGACGTGGATTTGTGTCATTTACCGTTTGTATATTTTCCTCCTTCATTTAAAATAAATAGCCAGTTTGGCGAAATTTTTTTGCGATGATTCAGATATAGGTCTTAAAAAAAAAAATTTAAAAAAATGGGGATTTTGGCGATATACTTTTCGATAATCCTTATATTATCCTTTATTATAAGCGAAACTGAGAGAAGAAGAAAAAACGATCGTTGATAAGGTATGCTCAAGGAAAGAGAACTTTGTGTTGAAGGCATTCATTTTTCAACTTTTCACGCCATTAAAATATTTTTACGAGAATTTCGGAGATGGGGATGTTTAGAATATCTTAAGAGGCATTAACACAGCGATTTTTATCAAAATCGTTAGATCCGTTTTTTAGCAATCATTGAAAAACATGATTTTTTCAATGGCAGCTACCTTATGTGCATGCTCGATTTTAACGAAAACCTTAATGGTAGGTCCCATGGTCTCCACTAACCCTCTTACCGAATTTGAACATCTTAGGTCAATTTGTTCGGGAGTTATGCTGACCACACACACACACACACACACACACACACACACACACACACACACACACACACACACACACACACACACACACACACACACACACACACACACACACACACACACACACACACACACACACACACACACACACACACACACACACACACACACACACACACACACACACACACACACACACACACACATTTTTTTCTAGATCACTTTTTTTAAATCAGGATGTTCCAAAACGTGGAGAAATGCAAAAAAAAATCTCTATATTTTTTTTTGACCGAATGTAATTACTTTCAATTAACCATATGTATATATACATGTGGGTAATTGAAAGTAATTACCCTATGTAAATATACATATGGGTAATTAAAAGTAGTAACTTTTAAGAAAAATCATATTCGTCAATAGGTTATTGAAAACCTTAGAACATTATGCAAAGCAATAATTCAATAATAATCCTTTGTTACAATTCCATTAATAAAATTGAAAATATAAACAAATAAGTTTTAAGAAAAATCATATTCATCAATTGGTTAGAATGTGCTTTAGGGGTCCAACTTTTTTTGTGTGGCGATTTTGCCGCCAAGTTGAACTGACACCAAACTACAGGTTTGTTAAAATGGATGCCAAGTTGGAATTGAACCATATTGGCTCCGGGTTACCATATATGGCGCAAAATCTTCAAACAAAAAGTGGGACTCTTAGAGCACATTCCAACTTTTTGTTTTGCTACGATTGTTTTGAAATGTTAATCTATGTATTATTAACATTCTTGTGCAACAGTTGTACTTTGAAAGTGAGTTTAAAATAACATGTACTTCCCAAAAAGTAAAAAAATTCAGTGTTTTTTGATTGCATGATCACATTTTTTTAATATTACGTCAAACTATTATTGCTAAACTATTTAGGAAAAGTAAAATGAATTCTTATTCTAATGTTTACTCAATAGAGTTCTCCCCTTGGCCTTCGTTTCCTAAAGTCACTGATGCCTACAACTTCTAAAACTACAACTTCTGGATAGCTTTATTTTTTGGTTATTGACTTGAACCGGAAGAAGGTTTACCAATCACCATACAAATCTACGTTAGCAACTTCTTTAAAAACTAGTTAACATCTCTTTGCAAATATGGTCAACCTATGTAATAGCATTATGGGGGAAAGTATTTAGTTGGTGTCATCGGCTTGCAGCTTAGAAGCCGCTTATACTACTAATAGTTAAATATCAGTGCTGCACTAATATCGTGTACGTTTCTTAATTCCCACACTGAGGTTTTTCTCAGAAACTCGTCATTGAAATACAGTCCTTATTTAGTCTATAGCATGAAAACCTTGTCATATTCTTTTACAATGTTTTGAGACCACGCTTTTGCAGCATATTTGAAAGTTTTCTAGATTTCTTCATGCTATGTGTCATTATTACTATATAAAAAAAATCAGACCATTTCTTGTCATATCTAAAATAATAAGTCCAATGAATTTTTTACTTTCAATTACTTACTTACTTAAGATCTTCACGCCGTTTGGCGCATAAGGTATCCAGCCTACCTCTCCATGCCTTCCGATCTTCTGCCAGGAATCTTGCTTCCTCTAGACCATTTAAGCGAGCCTGTTTTAGGTCTGAATGCAATGGACAATTACCGCATTTTTTTGTTATTTTTTTATTCAATTCTAAACGTTCCGAAAAGGCCATAAACATTAAAATTTCTGCTCAATGCGCTTTTTCTTTTTTTTTTAATTTGCGATCAAAATTACTTTGTTAGAGGTTGGCGAGAAAACGACTTATTTCGTTGGCGTTGAACGTGACGTAAAGAGATCGCAAACATCTTGGCTTGAATTGCAGCAGCGGAAACCAGATTTGCAAGTTTCTCGCAATTCATGCCAACCTGTACGGAATCTGGCAATGGTCTACCAATGCCAACTTTTTTAACGATAACTATTTTGCAGAAATCACACGATAACCATAGAAACGCAGGGATCTCTTTTCGTCACGAATTTCGTTGACTGGTTTGATTGGACTGGTTTTGCCTCGGTTTTGGGGCATTTTCCTTTCTTAATTTTTTAAATAACTAATTTTTTTTAAAGAACTTTATTTAAATATTTGGAATCAGAAAGAAATTCTTCATAAATATGTATTAATTTCACTCATTTTTAAAAAATGCGGGAATTGTCCATTGTCTTTGCCAAGTTGTCTTAGGCCTTCCTCTTTTCTTCTTGCCATCAGGAGCCCAGGAGAGAGAAAGGTGTGTTTGATTCTCTTTCGGCATTCTTAACACATGACCCGTTTATCGCCACCTTCTCTTACTGATTTCTTCCTCTATTGAAGTAATGACTGCCCTTTCTAAAATTGCTATGAGGACTTTTTTAATATAATTATTTTGGAAAACTTCAAGTTTTTGATCGTCTGATTTTCGGAGGCAGCTCCATACAGTAAAATTTTCAGCTCCATGCAATAAAATTGTTCTAATTATTGTTTTATATATATTTATTTTTGGCTTGATTTTGATGCTTGAGGACCTTCAAAACTTATTCACTCTTCTAAAATATGTTTTTGCTCGGATGTTTTCGCTGCCCTTACTTTCAATTACACATATGTATACATAGGGTAATGAAAGTATAGTATTCAATTAAAAAAAAAAAAAAAAAAAAAAAAAAAAAATTGCATTTTGCCATGTTTTGGAACATCCTGATTTCAAAAAAGGGATTTAGAAAAATGTCTGTCTGTGTGTATGGTACGAGGTCAGCATAGCTTCCGAACAAATTGACTTACGATGATCAATTTTGGTGTGCGGGTTGGTGATGACACACGGACCTACCGTTAAGGTTTTCGTCAAAATCGCGCATGCTCATAAGGAAGCTGCCATTGAAGAAACCATGTTTTTCAGTAATTGCTAAAAAACGGCTCAACCGTTTGTTCAAAATCACTGTGGCCTCTGAAGGTGTTCTAAACATTCCCACCAACGAAATTCTCATAAAAATGCGATAAAAGCGTAAAAAGTTGAAAAACGAGTACCTTTAACGCAGAGCTCTCTGCCCTTGAGCATCGTACATCAACAATTGATATTTCTGCTTTTCACGAACAAGCAATGACAATGTAATGTCTATTGAATAAAACTACCAATTTTGCAATTTGGGCTTTTTTTTTTTTTTTTTTGCTCACATAAAAATTATTGCCAAAAATATCTCCAAACTGGCCATTTTTATTCAAATGAGTGAATGGTAAGTAACACTAAGTTAAATTTTACATTTTACTGCAATGACCAATATTATTTAGTGTAATTGAAAGTTGTGCGATGTTCCACACCCCTAGTTTTTCTAGTATACAGATTGTAACGCATAAACAAGTGTTTTTTTTTTTTTTTTTTTTTTTTAATTTTTTTTTTTACAAAAGTTATCTGTAAAATATCTTTTTTCCCGCAGTCATTTGTTAAATTTAAAATGACAGTGAGAATCAAAATTATATTTTTGAGTATATATATTGCCTAATGAATTATGAGAGTTTTTTTTTTTTTTTAGATCGAGACAGACCTTTTCATCACGTCGTACACTTGCCACTGATTGATTAAATTTGAAATTTTGTTTAGCAGTTGGTTTAGTTTTCGCATAGATGCCGAGATCAAAACAATAAGCAATATTAGGTGCCAATGTTCGACATATTATGTTACCACGTTATTTAACCTCTATTTTTCAAATTAAACAGGCAGCTATGGAAATGACTTGATGAAATTTCTGTTTTTGACTTTGGTGTATGGACCACTAAAAAGAGGAAATCGGTTTGTATTATCTATAAGAACAGATTTTTCCTATTTTGTCGTATTAAATCCTTTTTATTAACTTCAATTTTGTTTGTGTGTGAGTGTGAAAGTCGATGACGGGCAAAACTGTGGAGCTCTAATTAACCCAATTGCCGTTATCCAATCGGGCTGAAACTTGGCAGATAGTTTCAATGTCGAGTACAATGTATTATATCAAATTTTGAGAGCTGTCACTGTTATTAAAGGTCGTTTTTATGGAATACCAATAAACTAACTTGCTGTCTGCCAATCGAGCTGAAATAACATTTAACTGATCATTGAAGAAACTCTTCCCTGTTGCCAAAATTGTTTTCATAAATAAATAATAAAACTGTTGATGTCAACGCATGAATTCACATGAATTTCTAATGAATAAATTTTAAAAAGTAGCTTACCGCATATTTTGCTAATAGAGATGCTTTTAATATTTAAAATTAGAAGTCAACACCAAGCACCCGCTGACAACAGAAATGGCGGTATGTTAACGATTATAAAAACGGGCATTGCATTGAAAGGATTTATAATAAAAACTTTTGTTTTTATGGGTTATATTATATTTTTAAACCAAAACCAGCTCCTGGTCACATTAAAAAAAAGTATTGAATATTTTTTCTGATATCTGTTTAGCTGCTAAATTTAAACAAGGCTATTAAAAAAAAAAAAATAAATAAAAAAAAAAAAAAAAAAAAAAGATTACCCCCCCCCCCCCATTGCTTAATATTGGAGCTAGGCCAAACAATTAAATCATTTTTAAAGTTTTAGTTAGTTAAAAATTACTCAAGTCAGCCCTCTTTGAAGCTTCAAATTTTAGAATGTAATCTAACATTATTTCGATATTTTTATAGAAAATAAAGAAATACTTCTAGTTTTAGACTGTAGTTTGATAAAAATAATTTGTACTGTTCTTTTAAAAAATCAAATTTGAATTAATTAAAAAAGTGTGAATTTATTAACTTATGAAAACTTACTTGTAAATAAATTGGCGATTGGTTTGTAAATAAACACATTTGTAGTCAATTTTTAAGCAATTCCAACCAATTTTTTGTTCAACAGTTTAGGACATTTTAATTGAGAGTACTTTTCAATGATCTATAAAATAAATGGAATAAATATATATGACGTATTAAAATTTGCTGCTGCCTTTTGGACTTGATACTAATCATTATAATGCTATTTAAAGTGACTTTATGTGTATGTTACATGTAAACATAATTAGTGTGTTATTTATGCAAATAAAATACTATAAAAATAGAATACAATAAAATTTTTTCGCATAATAGATTTTATTTCATATTTGCATTTCACGTCCAATTCCAACCAAATAGTTTCGAATAATACTTTTTGCCGCTTGACTTTCAAATTCATTTTCTGTGATTGAAATTTAGAAACATGAAATAGGGCTCTAGGGGTGATACGAAAGAAGTGAAAAAAATAATACAATTTCAGAAACAATTTATCAAATAACTGAATGAAAATTCAAATATTTTTATCTCGGTGCTGAGTAATAAGCTCTAAATATATCAAAATAATTAAGGCGAAAACAAACGTGGAATCGGATGACTCAACGAACACATTCCATCCAATATTTGCTCAAAATCTGTTCTCTTAATTCACTTCAGTTCTTCAAAGGAATATTTTTTTTTATCGTCTGCTGCCGTATGAATAAATGAAATGGAGTAATAACGATGGAGAATAAACATCGATTTGAGTTATGGTAATAACCTAGACATCAATAACAACAGGGGAGAATCGAACGAGTAAAAAGGGATCGTCTGCAACGTTGTACGCGACCATCTTTAATAACCTGATTTGGCGCGCAAAGGAATCTTTTCGATTCTTAGATGACTAGGAAGATCTCGAACCCGAGAAAATTGTTTTTGGCCATTATGCAATCACTGAGTAGTTCCAATTTTCTTGTTCGGCGATCAAATTTCGAGCAGACGATATATGCAATCTGTGCGAAGTGATTTGATTCGCGTCGTCTCTTATTAGGATGCTAAAAATGTCATTTCGATACACGAAGGGTAAACAGAAAAATATGAAAGTATAATATTTTCGTGCCCTCTAGCGAAGGTGTGTTCTGGATTTACATCCGGAGAACCTTATAAGGCATCACCTTTGCAAATTACTTCCGACCGATGGCATCGGATAAAGAAAAATGTCGAAAGGGATGATGGGAGAAAACAAATCTGCGTGTGTTGTTTCCATCGAAAAGCGGTAATTGGCAATATTTTGTTTCCGAATTTCGATAACCGATCGAAAACAGTTTCTATCAGAGGACGCTTCTACGTGATGTTTTTTTAAGTGATGTCAATGCGTGGAGATATGATATTCGCATTCTGCTTAGAATTTAAAATCAAGTTATTAAGTTTGACTTTTTACTATACGAAAGAGAATAAATATAGCAGTTAAAGTAATGGTTAAACTGTGTATCATAGAAAGATGCATTTATAAATAGTTATTTTATTGTTGCTTAAGGAAGAAGTATTTATACAAATTTAATTATTTAAATAAATAAAATTATTGATATTAGTGGGAACCGAAAAATGCCATCTTATATTTCTGTTTAAATGAATATGCATAAAATATTGAAGTTTTTTCTGTACCATGTGTTTCTGATAACGCATAAAGATATCACAGAGCACGGGCGAGGTTTGATCATGAGACCTCTTGTTTGTTAGCTTAAAATTCCGGTTGCAAGCATAAGTGAGACCACAAAAAAGAATTATTTGTATCACTAGGAGAGTATTTATATCAATATGATATTATTTATATTAATATGACATTATTTATATCAATACGACATTATTTATATCAATATGATATTAGGGCCTGGAAAGTATAATATTATAAGGGTTTATAAGAAGATTATAATTTATAATTATAAATTTGTAATTATAAAGTAATTATAAACTGTTTACTTTAAAGTTGCCTATATGTTTACATAGAATAATAAAGTATTGTTTTTCGGTCAAAAATGGTTTTCGATTTTTTGTGTGCATTTCTTCACGGTTTGGAACATCCTGACTTCAAAAAAGAGGCCTAGAACAAATGTCTGTCTGTATGTGGTTTGCATAACTCTCAAACGAAATGACCTACAGTTTTCAAATTTGGTGTAAGAGTTAGTGGTGGCCAAGGGACCTACCATAAAGGTTTTCTTCAAAATTGCGTGTGCGCATAAGTTAATACACTGATTCACAATGAAAAAAAAATGTTTTTCAGTGATTGATAAAAAACGAATCTAACTATTTTGATCAAAATTGCTGTTGTAATGCCTTTTAAAGTGTTCTAAACATCCCCACCTCCGAAATTCCAGTAAAAATTCTATAAGGACGTAAAAAGATGAAAAACGAATGTCTTCAACACAGAGTTCTCTTCTCTTGTGCAATGGCTCATCAACAGCCGTTTTTCTCCTCTCCTCTATTTCACTTTCAGGAAAAGGCAATTTAAGAATTATTGTCAAAACTATCACCAAATTGTCATTTTTTCCCCCTATATGAATGAGGAAAATGTAAAAAAGGTAAATAACACCAATCCATGGCCGGTATAATAGTGTATTTTGCGAGGCTAATGATCCAAGAACCTTCCATGAAACTATCATCTCAGATCCTGCGTCTTAGCAGAGATAAGTTGAGGGTGATTGTTGGATATCTTACAGGTCACTATCACCTAAGAAAACACCTTCATAGAATGGGAATCTTTAAGGAAGAACCTTTATGTAGGAAGTGCAATATGGAGGAGGAAACCGCCCACCATAAACTTTTTGAATGTGAAGCTCTTCTTCACATTAGGCACTCAAGCTTAGGTCTTGGAACAGAACTTGATACAGTCCACGAGAAACCTGTCAAAAGACTTTTGACCTTTCTTAAGGAATCTGGCTTTCTTTGACAGGGGTGTCGTAAAATAAAGGGGTTGATGCAATATTCCCTAGTGGAATCAGCACCTAGGCTCAGTTGACCTTCCCCATTTACTATGACTATGACTATGACTATAGTGTATTTGAAAGTTGTGCCATGTTCTACACCCTTAGTTAGTCATTTATACCAGAAGACTTTATGTATAGCTTATATGTTAAGAGTTTAACATGAACGAAACTCTGTTTGAAGCACACTGAAGCAATCACTAAGTTTTTATAAGAATTTTCTAAATTTTTTTTTATACAAGTGAAAAGGATGCATTAGCTCTGACTGATAACAGTAAAAAAAATCGATATTTTGTATTTTTCTGAAAAAATTTTGGGTTAGTAAATTTTCAATTACAAAGTTTTCTTAAATGCTCGAATATTTGTAATTGGGCTGTAACTAAAATTTATATAACTCCAAAGTAAGTGATCACCAAAACGTTGTCATTTTAATACTTAAGATAAACACCATTTAAAAAGAGTAGGGATGAATTTAATACCTACTACTTTAATTACCTTTGAGAGACGTTTTTCTCTCCTCATAACGCTTCAAAGTGTTTTTTTACCTGATTAAAAAACCATTTCCTAAAAAAACGTTACTTTCCACTATTTTTGTAATTCATAATCTTCACTTGAACGATCACTTCGATAAATTTCGTTCTTGTCAACTACAGTTTCAGCAAGAATATTACCATAAAAAAAAAAACAATACGTCTCCCATCTCGAGCTTTTCATTTTGCTCAACGTCCATCCGTCTATGCCTCTTTTCTCACATCTTTAATATTGCTCGAGTGAGATTAATGAAATGAAGCGAAAGGAGTTTTTAAAACGATTTTTTTTCGGCAATATTTTTTAGAATGATGGCAGCATTCTTCCCTGTCAGCAGCAACTCGACAACTCAGCTTTTTATTCAGTTACGGTTATAGCGCTATTTTATCTCGTTTTCCTGCCCATCTCCTGCGTCATTTTTTTTTTTTTTTTGTTTAGATTCTTTCTGAGTGTTCTAAATTCTTTATTAGCTGGGTGAAAAGTTGTCTTATGCGGTACCTTAATGCAGGCAATGCGGGATTATCTCAAATTATTAGAAGCGACACTACCCGTGTTAAAAACGTCGACAAGTTCTCTGCTGAATAACGTCTTCACTCTTCGTCAAATGCCGCGAACATAATTGCATTCAATGGCCGAGTTTAGTTGTTTTTTTCCTTCCATTTACGTTGAGCTTGAAAAAAAATTAATTTTTTTCCTCGCGATAATTCTTTAAGCGAAAGAGAAAAAGTTGGACAGTTTTTGATGTAATTCCTAATTCAATTTCTGAGAGTTTTGTGTGGAAGTAATGAATGTTAATGTTACCTCATAATATATTTAATCAATCAGCTTTTTTCTTTTGCTTCCATTTAGGAATAAAAGCGAGTCTTTCTTAATTTTTGAGTGATGAAAAATGTTCTTTTGGAAATTTAGTCTCAAAATTAGGGAATAGAATATCTTCTGACTGTAAGTATGATCGATAACAAGCGAATTTCCATTTTAAGTAATTTCCTTAATGGTACATTTTTTTTTGAAATTATGGAATTAATTATTAATCAATAATTTAATTACTCTTCCAGCATAACCATTATGAATTAGGTTCGTAAGAATTCTGGAATTTTTAATTGTAATTTCAGTTACTTTCATTTATTAAAATTATATTTGTGAAAGTCATTATAAGAACTAAGATTTAGAGGCTTAACATTTACTTAATCAATGTTAGTTTATCAGCTAATTTAATTTTTTCTATAATTTGAAGTTTTTATTATTTACCAAACAATGAAGTAATTCGATACAAAGACCGTTCTATCTAGATTTTCAATATGTTTTCAAAATTTTGTTAAATGTAGGAAACGATAAAAATCCATGTCTTTTCAGAGTAACGAAAAAAGGTGCACACAATTATTGACAATGTAGTACCTTTTTATGACAAAATATCACAGTAACGAAAATAATTTATTTTCATATTTTTCAAAATAAAAAAACCATACATCTAGGAACACAGCATTTGACAACGGAACACATCAGTATTCCACCTGTCAAGTTCCAATTTCAAAGTGGCAGAACCTTCATATTTTCATTATAGTGACCGAGCTTAGGTCTATTACAACTCAGTTTCTACCATAGTTAGAACCCTGATTGTTTGCCTTTTCGCTTACTCCCGGCTGCGTAAATGAAAAACTAAAGCATAATTATTAACATTAAACAAAGGAACATGACGAAAAATTATTTTAAAAATAACAGAATTCGGAATTTTGTTCTACATCTTCTTCCTCTTCTGGTTGTGACTAGAACTTTAGCTAGGCCTAGATCTGGGAAGATTCAATGGAATTCGGACATTATTTTTTCCAGCTCTATTAGATTGTGTGACTTTTGTATACTTAAATTAGAATGAGTACCTCTATCTTCAGAAAATAATCACAAAAGTTTGGGAAGCTCAAACTGGGTAATGAGTTTCCAAGAAGATTTGGCTATTCGTCTCTTGCTCCATGGAACAATTGTTCGTGACATCACATTTTAAGTTGCACTGCTTATATATTGTGAATAATTAGACTTATTGTCACATATGCAGCAAAAACTTGGACTATCACTCAGAATAACAAAAAAATACTTATTACTTTTGAGACAAAGATTCTAAGGAGAATTTATGGACCAATCAAAGATGGAGATGTTTGGAGTGTGTTACTCCCTATTTTTTTCCATTTGTCATTTCTATACGCTTTGGAACGCGTTGAGTTAAAAGTGGTCTAGAGAAAGTACCTGAGTATCTTTGTGTGTTTACCTGCTCACCATAATTCCAGAACGGATTGATCTACGATATTAAACTTTTGTATATGAGTTAGTGGTATGCATGGGAAATGTCATTAAAGAATTTGTCAATCAGGTAGTTGCCATTGAAAAATGTATGTTTTTTAGGCAAAAAAAAAAAAAAAAAAAAAAAAAAACAACCCGGCTGTAACGATTTTTATCAAAATTGCTGTGCTTTTAAAGTACTTTAAACAGTCCTATCTTTGAAATTTCCGTAGAAATGCGATAAAAGCATAAAAAGTTGAAAAACAAATGCCTTTAACATAGAGATCTCTTCCGTTGAACATCGGCCATCAACGATTGGTTTATCCTCAGTTGCACTTTACAACAAAGGATAATGTATTGTTTATCGATAACCCCCCCCCCCAAAAAAAAAACCCCCTCCAATATCTTAATTTTGGTCATTTTTGTTTTGCTAATGTAATAATTATTGTAAAAAATATCACCAAGGTGTTTATTTTTTAAATCCCTTATAGTAACTTCCATTTTGTATGTTTGTCGATGGGAGCGGAATTGGCGGACGCCTTAATTAACCCTCTTGTCGTCATCCAATCGGACTGAAACTTGGCAAATAGGTTCGATGTCTATGACAATGCATTCTATCAAGTTTTGGGGCTGTTACTGTCACTAAAAAGTCACTTTTACGGAATAGTAATAAAACAACTTGCCGTCATTCCATCCCGTTAAAGTAGCATTGAACCACCCATTATTGAAACTCTTTTCTGTTGCCAAATTTTTTTTAATGAATAAATAATAAACATACTTTAATCAGATTAAATAAATTATATTTAGATGTGGGAGCATAAATTTACGTTAATTTTTAATAAATAAATTTTGAAACGTAGTTTGCCGCACATTTTGCTGATAGTAATGTTTTTTATATCGGCGTTTTGTTAATGAACATAAAAATTGACAATTCATATGAAGGATTTTCTAAAAACTCTGTTTTTATGGGTTATATTATTTTAAATTAAAAAGCATGTGAAAATGAAAAATATAACTGGCACCAATCCATGGCAAATATAAATGCAGTGGCTAGTATTAAGTGTTATTGAAGCATATGCGATGTTTCACACACCAAGTTTTTATTATGGGGTTTCAAAATGAGTGATGCTTCCACACAGCGTCCACAAGGGACGAGGAACCGCCCTATATTGACGTCCTTGATCTTGTCCACGTCCACCGGATGCAAACGTGGGGCTTGCAGGATGGGGGGGGGGGAGGGGAACCTTATCATTGAAAGCAAAGATTTTACTTTAAATCTATTATAAGTATTGCCAACTTTTATGTGCAATTTCAACTTACTTAATTGAATTAGTTAGCTCAGATCGTGTTTCTAAAGTGTTTTGACCACTATAAAGAAAACACTCATTTCGTCCTATTGATAAACTTTTCTTTCCATCAAGGTTTCTGTCATTAAATATTGCAAAATTGTAATACTTTAATAGGTTTTGTTATCTGGATTTGATACATATCGATAGAAACATTTGTAAAAGAGGATTTTTAGGGACAAACCTAACACTTGATAAAATGAATTGTCATAAAGTTCATAAGCCAATTTTCAGCCCGATTGGATGATGGCAAGTGGATTGGCCTTCCGAAGGTCATCCGAAGATTTTTTCGACTCAATCAAAATCGAAGTGATTGTAAAAGATTTAAAAAGAGCAACAATGGTTAACTCTTTTTTAAATTGCTGCAGTATAGAATTATAAAAGATTTTCAACTATGTACCTAGAGTATCGAGATAGTTCTTGCAAAATAGAATAGTATATGCTACAAGGATGGGAGGAGGAGAAGGTCCCAGTGTGGTTAGTATGCGCTCAACGTTATATTATTATGCACAATAATGGCTAAAAAGGCTGGGACCTACAGCTTAACATAGATTCCGAAACGCATCCATGCCTAACCTTGATTCCAATCCGGCACGTTTGGCATGCGATGCCAGAGTGCTAACCACACGAGGATATCTCAGAGTTTATCATGATGCCTGGTTTACACCATCCAAGCACATGATGCTGTAGAAAGTTCATTAGCAAAAAAGAAGACACTGCTTTACCATGTGACCTATCTTGTATGTAGGAAGCTTTTCAATAGTAAAACCCCCGACATTTTTTTTTAATATTTCCTATACAGATACGATCTTTAAACTTTTAAAGTTATGTTATTTGACATCAGCCTGCCCGCATTTATAGTTATTTGAACACATCATTGTGGTTTTACTGGTTTATGATTAAATTAATTTATCGACAATTGAAAATTTCAGGCTTTTTCGGGATAGAAGTTTTGCTGTCCTTAAAATTCACTTCTTACTTTATATAAACGTGTTTTTTTTTTAAAGTAGGTCAAACACGGCTTGATAAAGCGGATGAAAAATCTTCTATGTCAACAAGATTCAACGATTTAGAAATTTTTTGATGTGTATGTCTTATTTCCAAGAAATAAAATCGATATAAATTCTATGAAATATTTTTTCTACCAACATTGCAGGAAACATAAACATTATGCACAGTGTTAGGCAGTCTTCTTTTTTAAAATTATTTCTACATTCAGTGACGTAGTGTAAAATGGATAGCTAGTTGAGCATTATCAACGAATAACGAAATTTAACTAGAAATTTTACTCTGAATTTTATCCTTTTTCTGAAAAGGTAAAGATGAACCACGTTCTTCATCTACTACACTAATGTCCCTCGTACCTTTTTCCAACTTGATTCATTTGAGATATCTTTCTACAGGTGTTGATATGCTACTACAGAAATATTTCTAAATAATACAATCATTTCTTTTTGCTGCTTTGTACAATGAAGTTTTATCGTCAAAACGTGAACTGTACTAACAATATTTTGCTATGAAAGATGTAACACGTAAAATACATATTTATGAATATAATGGTTTTAGGTGCACTACCATAAATATGTAAGAAAAATATTTGGAATTTATCAATTCCTGTATGAAAACCCAACTATTTTGATTTCATTGGAATATGGTGACAGAATATGACACGCAGAGATTGATTGATATCAAAAATGAAAAATATTTTTTGATTTTCATTGTTTCGCTTCATATTTGAAAAGGATTTTTCAAAGAACATGTATGCCTTAAAAATAAATCAAATGTTGTTTACAATTTTATGTGTCTGTTAAATAAAGTTTTTAATAATATAAAAACTCAATTTTTTAAAAATAATTATTGATCTATGTGGAATCAGTTTTTAATCAACAATTTTAACAATAAATAAAACCCATGATTATGAATTATTGCCCTTTAGTAGACTAAATCCTGCCATTAATATAATCTTGAAGACAATTCTTAATGTCTACATTTAAAATGAAAATAAAACTAAACTCGCAGTATTTCTTGAATTGCGGTCTTATCATTAATGCAAATATCTTTGCCCGTGTTTCAATTCATAATGCATTCTTAAACCCAATACCACCAAGCCTCTAACACTACCAATATTCTCCCACAATGCCTTGCGTCTTATCACAAAACGAACATCCAATATTACGAATATAAGGTTCCTACCAACTCCACACAACACAAACTTCAAGCGAGCATCTATTAGGTCAAAATATTCATAGACTGGACAATACCCTTCATCTAAATACTTACCATAAAACCAACACGACCTATGTATGAAAGAGGCAACAGACATTACATTCAGGGGCTATTTTTAATCAATACCTCGCCAATTCTTAAGGTCACAACGCCAGAATAATTCCCGCCAGAGAACATCTTCCGCCAACGAAGAATAATAACGATTTGCATGTCTTTTCGCTCCATGAAATCAAATTCCCCATCCGGGGAAGTTACACCCTCATCCTGGTTAATATTTAAAAGCGGCACCCAATTAAATCCCAGCGGAACCCGCAGCAACACGGTGGCTCCTCCTGACGGCGATAATAATAATAACTATGATAATAATAATAACGCTTTGTGCCGTATAATAAATGTGGCAATGCAATTTGGCGCGGGAGGTAACTTTAGGCTTGACAAGCGACTGCAGTTCCTTTGGAAATGGAGAGAACATGGAAGGTTTCTAATTCGAGATCTATTTATTTACATATCTTGTGAGTCGGGAGATGTAGGAAATTCCTAACGAATTCATAGGGGGTGGATGGTAGGAGAAGAAGGGGAGGGGGGTAGTCAGAAGAGGGGTTCTAATTATTATACTCCGGCTGAGTATCATGCATCTGGCTATAATCAGGATTTAGACTCTTTGTGATGAGGTAGCAACACTTATTGAATGAGAGACGGTGGTTTGGGGCAAAAGTGGGATGGCGATATGCGGAGGTTGGGGTTTAGGGTTTTATGAGATCTTTATATCTCTCTTTGAAATTAAAATGCGGAAAAATAGCGTCTTTTATCATTGTAATTTCTTCTTCATTAGCGGCGGGGTGTTGTTTTGAAGCGAGACGAGTTTTAAGATCTTGAGTATTCATGTTTCGGAATGGGAGGATTGAATTGCAAAAGCGGATGGATTTGCGCTGAAGATCTTTGTGATGAAGTTAAGGCTGATTGGGCTAATTAGGCAGTTTTAGATCAGATATAGGCTTAGTCTGGATGAAATAAATTGAAGAAGGGTTTACATTTAACTAAACAGATGCTAGATGAATTTTAATTTGGCGTTAATTTTTTTTTATTAATTCAGTGAAAATCGTGCATCGGCACTCGTATAACATTTCGTTTTTTGTTTCTTAAATATTTCATATTGTATAATATTTCCTTTTTTTAGTTCTTAAATATTTCTTATAGTTTTTTATTAAAAAAATTCTGATAGTTACGACACAACGTTAATTTATATTTAAGCTTGATACAAAAGTAAAGTAATATATTAAAACCCCAGTCGATGGACTTGGTTGGTTGTTTTCAGATTATCTGGCGCCGTCAGCAACACGAGGGTTATAATTCGCCGAAACATTCGTCATTAGACTAGCCAACATACATTTACAAACACCCATGCCTAACACGGGACTCGAACCCGCAACCTCGCGGTCTAGAAGCTAGCACGCTAACCACTATACCGTTTGGTCGGCTCGATGGACTTGAGGAATGATTGGTTAAGAAGACTTTAGTAAATTGGCTTAAGTTATTAAGAAAGAATAGACCACCGTGGTATTAAAAATTCCACTCAGAATTTCTTTTAGCACAGAAAATTTGATTTTTTCCCCTAAAACATTATTTATAGATTAATCAATCATTAAAAAGCGTGGCATAAAATCTATTTTTTTAATAACTGCTAATCCTAAAAAAATATTTGATACGGTAGAATGTTTACAGTAAAAAACTATCAATTGTTTTATAAAAAAATATTGGTTGAACCTGCCTAAAGGGATAAATTATGTTAAAAAGTTTATGTCTAAATCAAGATTTGCGTAACCTATCTTACGAAATTATGTGAGGAAACACTGCTGTGGAACACAAATCAAACACTATTTAAATTATTTGAATAAGGAAATGAACTTGTTGAATATAATTGAGTCAAATTGAATTTTTTTTTATAAATTCCAGGAACAATTGCCTGAAGTTTATTAAGAATTGATCTTAATTTTTACATTTAGCCAATGTTAATTTAAATATTTAGAAACAAAATAGTTGTTTATTATGAAATTATAAAATAGAATAAAAATGACTATCAGTTTCATATTGCATTTGTATTAAAAAACCCACGAATTTCTGGCATTTTTACTGTAATTTTCTTGCTTATCAAAGAGGCTGAGGAGTTTATTCATTAGTTCTGACAACAAATTTGTATTTCTATTTTTATACCACGTTAAACTGTTTTCGTAGAAAATTATAATTCGAGCAAACGTTTTCTGAATTGGCAAATAAGTTTCAGAAGATTTTTTAATCAGAAATACTTGAAAAATTATTAGTTGAACGGAGTAGAGTATGATTGTAATAATGAGTTTAGATGTTTTATCAGAATGCATTAAATTTAATGATGTTTATCAATAGAAAACATTACAAATTCATAAGTGTACCATATATGGTATAATTTCATATACTTATTAACTTACCTTGTTTGCACTTTGTATACACGAGTTCATAATAATTTTAATCATGAGTTTTTTTTTAAGGAATGAAGTTTTCTTAAGAATCAGAAATCTATGAATGCAACGGTTTAATGTTTACGAATAAAATTGTATTACATTATCATTAGTAGTTGATGATTGAAAATTGTTAACTTCAAACTAGAAAGAGTTCCAGGAAGAGAGCGAAATAGTTTTCCCAGCAATGTTTTTTTTTTTTTTTTTTTTTTTTTAAAGTTTGGTACACTTTTCAATATATAGTTTTCAATAGTTGCTTCGTAAGATTAGTTAACCCTCTTGTCTTTATCCATTTGAGGTGAAACTTGGTACAGCGACTCGTTGTCGATGATAATGCATTCTATTTAGTTTTTGGGGAAAAAATTAGGCCATGTCTAGGATTCAATGGTTTTCTTCATTGTGTAAACATTATGAATAGTCTGTCCAAGTTCTACCTCGGTAAAAAAAGTTGAAATTGTACACAAAAGATGGAAATGTATTCAAAAGATTTACATTAGAAACTTTGTTTTTATGTGTAAATTTTTATTTCCAATTGGAGCCTCAAGAACAAAAAGGATTTTACAGGCCATTAATAATAAGAAAAAAAAATCGCAATAAAAAATTGAAATACATTTCTAGATAGACTGAGAGGCGACTGCAATTTTTGGACTTCATCGAACATCATTCTGAATTTTTTACAGAAATTGGAGAAAAGTGAGTAGATTACGAATCCACTGGTTTGCCGTGGCAAAAATGGCCGAAACTGGTCGAAAATTGACTTTTAAAAAGTCGAACTAAATCCAATTGCCAAATGCGCTGTAACTTGCCAAATAATGAGCATTTTTTTTTTTATTTGTTAACCCTCACTCTTTAATTTTCAATTAAGGGTTGCAGACGATTCGGATGTGTGGCGATGGCTTTCTTGCATCTTTCACAAATGAGCCAAATTGGCAAGAAACATTACGTCACTGATGACGTAACTGATGTCGCCAATTTGGCTTACTTTTAAAAGATACAAATTTTCCGAGGCAGAGATCAGAAATCGTTTGCGCTTTTTCTCATTGAAAATCGAAATGCAGTGGGTTGCCAGACGAAAAAGTTTGTTCTCTTTTTGGCAAGTTATGATATATTTGGCAGTCGAATTTTAGTTCAACTTATTCCGAGTCGATTTTTGATCAGTTTCGGCCATTTTTACCACGGCAGACCAGTGAATTCATAATCTACTAACTTTTCTCCAATTTCTATAAAATATTCAGAATGATGTTCGATGGGCTCCCAAAATTGCAGTCGCCTCTTTGGACTAAGAGGGACGATATTGATACACGTTCTTTTTAATAATTGGTGTGAGTAGTAGTTTCCAATCACTGAATGGCATCACTAATAAAGAACTGCTAGTGATAACGAACTGAAGGATTGTGTTTTGTTTTTAGCAGAGGAAAATGTACAAGCGATGGCTGCGGTCATGCTAGTGGAAACATTTCCCTAAATGATTTAGATAAAAACGTTATTATGACGTCAATTGATTCCTGTGTGGCTTGGTGGCTCTTCTAACATTGGTATAAAGGATTTTTTTTTACATTTGGCCATTTTATTTAATCTGTAAGAAAAATGGTTTCATCTCTTAACTTTAAAAATTAGGAAAATTGAGGAAAGGTACAATTTTACCATAATACAATTTGATGCACTATAAAAATCGAAGCTCAAAGCATGGATTATGTAAAAGTTGGAGCCTTGTTTAATTTATAGACTAATTGCTTCAAATATAAATAGTGTTAAAACCCATTAATAGTATGTCAGACACTGCCTCCACCTTTGATTGACTCGTGCCGCTGTACCCGAAAACCAACCTCCTTGATGGAGAAGAAGCGGAACAATTTGCAGATGCAATTTGGACCGAGTCTAACTCTTTTAATGCAGTTACAGGCAGCGAGCGAGCGAGAAGAGAGTAGGGAGAGTAGAGAGAGGGGGGGGGGGGCAAGTGGCGCTTGTGCCGGTATTAATAAATACGATAAAGCCCGGCAAATGAGTGGCGGTATCATTTAGATTGGGGGGCTCTGACGCCAAAGTGAGCAGGGTCCAAAACGGCAAATGAGTTTTGGAAATTTGCATTTATTGCGTTTAATGTGCGAGCGAGGCCGCGGGACACGAGGAATTCGTTTGATTTCGCTCGCGTTCTCGGCTCTCTTTTGTCTTTGCCGGCCAACGGGAGAAAAGGGGAACGACCACAAATTTCAAATGGAGAAATTTGGTGCAGATTGTAATTGCTGATCATGCTGGATTTTTAATTTCAATCGCACGTTTGTTAATATAGAGCAGCGTTCGCCACTAACTTTTAAAGGCGGGTCATATGACTTATGTTGGAGCTTTTTTGCGGTCCGGATACACCAAAATATGTATCTTTAATTATTACCGATTTAACAATATATAACAATTCCGAAAACTGGAAAAAAATATTAATTTTTTTTTTATCTTAATGAAATTGATATTTTCATTTTCTTGAAATAATTAAAAAGTAACAGGTATCATTATTAGTAAATCAAAGTTTAAAAAAGAAGTGAATCTATTGTTTCAATGTACGATTTTGATCTAACTTTTAATAAAAGTATTTAAATTGTACTTCATATTAGACCATTTTAGTCCATATCAATTGTATGACGATGGTGGTCGAAATCGTTCAGTTTATTTTGTGATAGAGTCGATTTTTTTGGAGTATTTGTTGCAATCAATTTTAATAAATTGTCCAAATGAAATTTATTCTGTATTTATTCTTGATGAAAACCACCTTGCGCTTCTTTATATAGTTTCTTCGGGTATGTAGTGGAGAACTCTATTCTACGTTATTAACACACATTATTTCGGATAAGTTACAATTATTATAGTTATAAAAAAAGTCCATAGCATGATATTTGATTTTTTTTAATCTTCTGTAATGCCTGCGGGCCGCCTAAAAATCTGTCACGGGCCAAATCCTGCTTGCGGGCTGCGTAGTGACTAACGCTGATATAGAGTAATAAAAGAATTGTTTTCGGCAAAAAAAAAAAAAAAAAAAAAAAAAAAAATCGATTTTTTTTCCTTGGGACATTCTGACTTTTAAAAAGAGGTCTAGAAAAAATGTATGTGTGTGTACGTAGAAAGAATAATTTCCGAACCTACCCAATTTATGATGTTCAAATTTGGTTTATGGGTTGGTGATGGCTTTGGAACTTACCATTAATTTTTTCGTCAAAATTCCACTTGAGCATAAGGTATCTGCCAAAAAAAACTATGTTTGTGAGCAATTGCTAAAAAACGGCTCTACTTAGAGAGTTCTAAAACCTCCCTTCCGAAATTAACGTTAAAATGCTGCAAAGGCAAAAAAAGTTGAAAAACGAATATTTTTAAGAAAATATAGTTCTCTTCCCTTGAGCATCGCTCATCAACAACCGTTTTTCTCCTTCACTCTGTTTCACTTACAATAAAGAATAACTTAAGAATTATCGAAAAGTCTACCTTCAAAATCGACATTTTAGTATTTTTTTAAAAGTCCCAAATAAGATTTATCCTCCAAAATAATGCCAAATTGGCAATTTTTTCTAAATGAATGACAGAAATTTGAAAACGGTAACACTAATTCACGTCAGTATAATAGTATAATTGAATTTTGTGCGATGTTCCGCACCACTCATTTAACTCATTAATAACTGTTGGTAAGAAAATTTGCCAAGCGATATTTTAGATTTTTTTCTTTGCTAATTAACTGCGATTGTGATTCCCCCTTAGTGTTTTTTAAAATCCTAAGTAAACAAGGTATAGAATAAAAAGTTTCGAACTATTTCAAAGTCTTCTTTAATGAAAGAGAGTTTTTATTTGTTGAGTTAGTAAATTGCCATTAAAAACACTGGAGGGTTCTCGAGGTATAAATTTAGACTGAGTGTAAAAAAATGAGGTACCAAAATCGAAATGCTTTAAAATTGTTAAACTCGATTGGCAAATTATTAAGTTATAAAAATTTAGAATTAAGCAAATATATAAAAAATAGTTATTATTAACATTATCCTTTAAAAAAAAAAAAAAAAAAAAAAAAAAAAAAAGTTAGGCGCCAAAAAAAAAAAAAAAAAATTAAATTTTTTTGTTAAAGAAGACTTTTGTCTACGCATCAGGTAAAAAGCTAAGATTTCACTTAGAAAAATATAAATAACTCTATTTTATGTGTAATAAATGCAATTTTGACAGTGAGTTTTTAACTGAGGTTTTTTAAAACTGAGGCTTTTTATGTTAGATTGGAATGGGGTTTGGTCAGGTTAAAGATTTTGCTTCTGAAAATTTTCAGCAGTAAAATAGATTATTTATGGTGAATAACGAGATTAGTTGTCAGTTAATTATTTACATAATAGAAACTTGTGAAAGAGTAGTTGTAATGCCCAAGCATAATAATGGCGTCATGTTTGGACTGCATATTGCCGATTGGAATGACTATCTTGTGGAATAGTTCCCAGAAGTATATCAAAGCACAGGAATATCACTCAATATTGGCTTATCTCAATGTGAAACGGTGTGAACGGGCCATTGTTATAGATATTGTCCAATCTCGCCTAATGTTGCATAAAATGTAGTGGAAGTATTGAAATGTTAATTTAGAATTTTAAAATGGAAATATTTTATTTATGAGAAAGGATAGAGGGCAAAAAATATGTTTTGTGATGTTTTTGTTGTGTTTATTAAAAAAAAATAAAATTGACCATTTTGGAATGATACTCGAGTTTCGGCTTGAATTGAAATCTTCAAGGACTTCTCTTTTCATCATTGACCAATATTGCTGTGCTATTTGGGATATTGGAATTTTGATCTATACTAGAGTTGTTCTCCTTTAAATGTTTGTAACAACACTAGGGCCAAATATTGCACATTGTATGAGATATATGGATTTTATTTCACTGTGCAACAGCTACACGAAGGCTGAACAGTTGCCATGACAGCATACATAATGTTAAAAATACTGGATACAAAATTTCAGTATTATTAATACAATTTTCCTATTATTTACTACAATGCAATGTAACAAATTTGAAAGCATAAGACTCTCGGTTCGGTAAAACATATTTCTATAGCTCTTCCATCACATTCTTAACAAATCTTTCAATGTGCTTACGAACACTGTCCCTCGAATAGAATTTTTTTTTTCTTAACTACAGTTTTGTTGCCATTTAGTTTTTAAATGTTAAGTCACACATATCTATAATTGTTAGTTCTAACAAAATTTAAATTATTTAAATGTATAGCTTAAGAAAGTTCACCTGAATACTTACTATACATATTTTTTTTTCACGCAGTTAAAATTCCGTAATTGTAAAAATTAAGAATTACAATTCTTTTGTACAAACTCAAAATTATTTCTTTTATTAAGTTGGTTTATAAATACTACACTGATCCAATCTCATTATAACCAGCTTTTTGATTACACTTAACGCTTATAGTCCGAGAGGCGACTGCAATTTTTGGACCCCATCGAACATCATTCTGAATTTTTTATAGAAATTGGAGAAAATAAAGTAGATTACGAATCCACTGGTCTGCCGTGGCAAAAATGGCCGAAACTGATCAAAAATCGACTTGGAATGAGTTGAACTAAAATCCGATTGCCAAATCTTCATAACTTGCCAAAAAGTGAACAAATCTTTTCGTCTGGCAACCCACTGCATTTCGATTTTCAATGAGAAAAAGCGCAAACGATTTCTGATCTCTGGCTCGGAAAACTTGTACCTTTTAAAAGTAAGCCAAATTGGCAACATCAGTTACGTCATCAGTGACGTAATGTTTATTGCCAATTTGGCTCATTTGTGAAAGATGCAAGTAAGCCATAGCCACACATCCGAATAGTTTGAAACCTTCTTAATTGAAAATTAAAGAGTAAGGGTTACCAAATAAAAAAAATGCTCATTTTTTGGCAAGTTATAGCGCATTTGGCAGTTTGTGATTTAGTTCAACTTATTAAACGCCGATTTTGGACCACTTGCACATAACTTGCCAAATAATGAGCATTTTTTTTTTTTATTTGGTAACCCTAACTCTTTAATTTTCAACTAAGAAGGTTGCAGACGATTCGGATGTGTGGCTATGTCTTACTTACATCTTTCACAAATGAGCCATATTGGCAATAAACATTACGTCTCTGATGACGTAACTGATGCCGCCAATTTGGCTTACTTTTAAAAGATACAAGTTTTCCGAGCCAGAGATCAGAAATCGTTTGCGCTTCTTCTCATTGAAAATCAAAATGCCAGACGAAAAAGTTTGTTCTCTTTTTGGCAAGTTATGACAGATTTGGCAATCGGATTTTAGTTCAACTCTTTCCAAGTCGATTTTTGATCAGTTTCAGCCATTTTTTGCCACGGCAGATCAATGGATTCGTAATCTACTCATTTTTCTCCAATTTCTATAAAATATTTAGAATGATGTTCGATGGGGAAGAAAAATTGCAGTCACCTCACAGTCTATTAAGGTAAAGCCATTAAAATATTGCATTAAATAATTTAGATAACCTTTAAATAGTTAATTAATTTTCCGAAGTCAGAATAATATGGTAAAAGAGACTGTCCTTCTTGAATACCACCTCCTTATATATTGAGTATTGAATATATTGGAGAAACATTTGCAATGATCCAGAACTCATTTTGCAGAAATGCCCCATGCAACAATAACAAACTGAACGAGTAAAATGATAACGACACTGACGATGATGATAATGATAATAATAATAATCATAATCTCTTCTTCTCCAGCAATGACACTCGGTTTCACGATATCAACGCGCGCTTTCGTCTAATTTGATTTAACACCGCCACCATTTCCTGGCGTTCTCGAGACGCGAACTTAGACTGAGAGGAGTGGCAACGCTTAAATTGATGCCAAATTGAAATTATAATTCGTCTTTAAACATCTGCAAACCGATGCGATAGAGGTGGCGTGTGCTAATACTGAGAATACTTTCATTAGCATATGCAAATGCCTGGATGAAATGGAAATTTAATCAAGAGCCGTTTTCTAAAGAGGTTAATTGGATGATTTAAATTCTTTCGTGGAATGCGCAGATTTGATAAAGGACAGGGAAAAAAAGAGGGTTTTGTTTTGATAAATTAAAACGTCGTGAGTAGTTTGTTTTGATTTTCTTGTAGAATTTCGATCTCTGGTAATATTCTAAATCTCATTAGAAAACGTTGTTTTGCAAGGGAGGTAAGTGAATAAAATAATCGGGAAGTACGAAATAGAATTATATACTGCTCAGAATTTAGATAATCAATAAAACTTGTTAATACACTTTCATTGAATATTTTTTTTTATATAAATATCGATGCATTTATTTTGAAATTACTAAATTTATTTACCCTTAAATTTTAGTAGACTTTCACTCTTGAAATATCTATATCTTCTAAAGTAACAACCTATGTCTGTATTTAAGAGGAATTCTACACAATAATCTGTACAAGACGTTTCAGATCGTTTACTTTTGAGTCGTAGATATTATGTGGTAATTTCCCCTCCATACAATTTCTGAATCATCATTTAAAACAATTGAATTCTAAAGTTATTTTAATTTTAAACAGAATATAATATATTCTTCTAATGGTAATATGCTACAAAATAATATTTTGTGGTGCATTTATAAAATACATAATTAAAGCAATTGAATTAATTTGTTGAATATTCTTTTATGTGTTTTGAACTCATTTCAAGTACGAACTCTGATTTTGAGGTTTTTCGCGACTTTTATTTTTTCTCACTAAATATCATAATATTAAATATTTATTAATAATAGATTAGCTTTTACTTTATGTCTACTAAAAATAGTATATTCATTTTTCACATGATATAAAACTTGGTAAATATATCATTTAAAATTTAACTGCTGTGGTTGGGTGGTTTGATATTTTTGGCGCCACGTTGTCCTGATGTTTAAAATTTAAGAAACATAAGTATCGCAAAAATTAATTTAAAAGTCGAAGACTAAATATTTAGGGGATTGAGGCATTCTACAAAAAATGACTCTTGGTCTGCCACACAGCATACAGCAGTTGAAGATTAAGGAATAAAAATATTAGATATGGGTATAATAAAAAAAATTAGTTTTGTACGCGGACTTTTTTCAGGAAATGGTTTGAAATGGGATTTTCAGATCATAATCTAACCAATCAAAACTTGTGACTAATCACAATTAACACTTTTAAAAATATCAAACCCATAAATAATTGTTTCTATGAGAAAACGCGAAGAGAAAATACTTGCGACACCACCTCACATAAAACCTATTATTAATTTTTCAATTTATTCCATTAACTTTCAACTTTGACTAAAAATAATAATATCAACAACCTGAGTCAAATAATTTTTATAAAAAGTGTTCAAATATACAATACAAAATATTATTTTTAGAATACATTATTTTAAACTAATCATTGAGTGAAGCAGCTTTCAATAATCTGCATCTGGCAACACATAAAACGTTTTAACATTCGAACATCTGGCCTTGTTCAAAAACAATCGAAATGCACTGACATTCCATTGAATAATGCCGTCTATAGTGCCTCCTCAACTAAATATTAAAAATGCTTTGGGAATTGAAGCAGGAGGAATGACCATATCAAAAATAATCCCAAGAAAACAGCGTAACGTCGTTTGCGTTGTAACTTTATTACTCAGAATATAAATTCGAGGCGAACGGCGGTGCGTTACGACTTGATTGAATTTCAGAAACTGAAATATTGAAAAGCGTCGTGGGCCCAGAACAATGGCGTCGCACAAAGGAACACTTCTCGTTGCCAGATCCCCACTTCTATTGATCGTTTGATTTCATTTTAGTGTGCTTCGGCTTCTACACGGAATATTATTCTTTTTTTTTTATATCCGTTTATTTTTTCTTTATGCTTCGTGCAGTAGCAATAATCACTTTTTTATTTGGGGAATGTTGGATTGAAGATGACAAAATCCCTATGATTTGCTTACGTCGTTTGTTTCGCACCAATTGGATAAAAGCAGGAGAGTTCGAATGTGCGAGACGCCTCGGCGTGTTCCTCATTCGTCGCTAAATTGTTCTCTGGAAAACAATTTAAGGTTTTTTTTCTTTGTTTTGTTCGTGTGATGGGAATGAAACTTTGTTTTAAACTTGAGAGAAAGTAGAAGCGCCGTTTCGTTTAAAGAATAAGATATTTTTATTTCATTTTACGAAATAGAATAGAAGAGAAATCGGGAAAATGACGGCTGGACACCAGTAAGATTTATGAAGACACAGATGGGTACGTTTGAGCGGGATTTTTTTTTTTGTATCACTTTAATGCAGTAGTTTTTGATAGAAGAGCGATATCAGATAGAATTATTTCTAGTTTCATTGTTTTTTTGAGAAAAAATAGAAAAACAAATTTATAACTTAAACGTGTAAATGTAGTTTATATAAATATAATTTTAATAGGGCTTCAAATTTCTGAATATGTGATGAGAAAAAATTGGAAAATTTATGTCAAAGGCATAATAAGTGTATGGTATTTGTAAAATGTAAAGTTAAAATATATTATTATTATAATTATTAGCATTTATACTATCATAATTATTGTCATGCTCATAACAATTACAATATTAGTTATGATAAAATTATTGTATAAATAATAGTAATTTAAAATAGTAATTTAGAAAAATAATTATAATTTACTTTTATAAGTAAATTACTATTTGAATTGCAATTTTTATTGCTATTTTATTATTATCATTTACTATCCCTATCATCATTATTTAATTAATAATTGTAATTTATCAATATCATTATTACTTAATTATTATAATTTATTTTCACTGTAATTTTATCTATGATTTAATAATTATTTATCATTAATAATTAAGTAATTTTTTATCGTTTAATCATTACATAATTTTGTTTATGACTAAAACAATATACTCTTTTATTTATTATTTAATCATTGCATCATTTAATTTATTATTTAGTCACTATATCATTGTATTGTATTGAGATCATTTAATCATTACCTCCTTTTATTTATCTTTTAATCTATAATTCATTCAATTGCTCGTTTAATAACATTATAATTTTTTTTTAATTTTTTATTTACCATTACTACTTTTGAATTACAATAATTGTCATCACTAATTACACATATATTGTCATCACTTACTACCACAGAATATATATATATATATATATATATATATATATATATATATATATATATATATATATATATATATATATATATATATATATATATATATATATATATATATATATATATATATATATATATATATATATATATATATATATATATATATATATATATATATATATATATATATATATATATATATATATATATATATGAATGAATTATTTTAAATAATTATTATTTTTACTGAAAAGGAATTAATAATATTAAAAAAAGATTCAAATGTACAGAACTCATTATTAAATGTCAATCAGGTTATTTAATTCAAACGAAAAATGACGAACAACTTTTATTTACTTATTACAATATACTAGTGTGTTTGACACAAAATACTAATCAACAGTTGTTACAAAATGTGATATTAATATTAGTCACAAAGTACTTTTTATATTACAGTCAATACAAATATCATAGAATTATAACAAATATTAAAGAAAGAGTTGGATAATGAAATTTGAAGGATAAAAGCACTCCAGAAATTACTATTAAAATAATAGTTTTAACTTTCTTAATTTGTATACGAAAGGTTTTAAAATGTATATAGTTTAAAAAATGTATGGATAGGAAGAGTTTTAAACATGACATGGATTCCTGTTTAATCTGAAGGCAACTTGTAAAGGAAAGTTTCAGTGGAAAAGAGTAAACTTTCGAATAACTTAAAATTCTATTAAAAATTATATTCTTTGATCTTATTTTTTATTCTGTTTTAAAAGGATTTAGAAAGTATGTAAAATATAAATTTGGTTTTGCTGAAAAAAAAAATTGTACTTAAGGAATTTAAATAACACTGAGAATGTACCAAATGTTTGAATAGTACTCTATTTATTTTAGTGAATAATAACTGAATGTTTAAACATTCAACAGAAGATAAACGTACCTAATAGTTGAACATTTAAGCAATCAGTTTTAGAATGTAAAAATCATTTTTTTTTACATCGTCTTTTAAATTATTTTATAAGTTGAAGATTTTTTTCATATTTTATTTTTAGATTAAGGCTTTTATATTTGACTGTCAGATTTTTTTAAAAAATCATTTCAATTTTCAATTTCAACCTCACTCGAACCTATTAGAAAATATAAAGTTTGATACCTATTTGAGTTTATTAAAGTAGGTAAGGTTTATTACCTATTTTGGTATGCTTCGGTTTCATTAAAGTATGAGGAAATTCAAAACGGCTTTTCTGAAATACGGAAGATATAAATTTTGTAAGATTTAAATGAAGTTTATCTGTTAATATATTTCTTTGTTTGTTTTTTCTTAAGTGTGGAATCCCCCAAACTGTCTGTGGGAAATGATTAAATGGCACTAAAATTATTTAGAAGGACTTTAATTATATAAATCAGAAACACTTATAAGCAGAATTATTATTATAAGTTGGAATTGGAAGTTGAATATTCTTAATGTTAGTTTATAAGAAATTGATGTAAATTAAAATTACCTTTGAAAGATTTCTATTAATTTATTGAAAAATACTGATAATATGCATTTATGAATTAATATAGTAAAGAATTTTATGTCATTGTAAATGTTTTGATTTTATGTTATAGAAAATATTTTGATTTAATGTAATGATAAGTATGTTGATTTTATATAATGATAAGTGTTGATTTTATGTAATGATAAGTATTTTGATTTTATGTCATAATAATATTTGATTTTATGTAATGATAATTATTTTGATTTTTACTTAATGATAAATAGTTTGATTTTATCTTATGATAAATATTTTGATTTTATCATATGATAAATATATTTTTACAATTTTTTAACTTTTTATTTGGTAGAGTAATTCCTTCGATACAATTATTTTGATTTTATCTTATGATAAATATTTTGATTTTATTTTATGATAAATATTTTGATTTTATCATATGATAAATATATTTTTACAATTTTTTAACTTTTTATTTGGTAGAGTAATCCCTTCGATACAATTCATGATCCATTTTAAGAACAATCAGGTGAAAGAAAATTTTATATATATCACATACGTAAAACAGTGTTAGTTAAATAAATCAATATATTTTAAATATAGTTTAGTATTATGCGGAATCTCCCAAACTGTCCGTATGTTTCAGAAAAATAAACTATCTTTACATAAGTTTTCCTGAATGTAAGAATCAAAACTTATTCTTAAATGGGACATTTTTAAAAAGTAATCGAGTTTTATTGTAAATCATCTTATGTTTTTAAACCTATTTTTTTTAGTTATATGAACAAATAAAGCAAAATAACTTTTATAAACAAATACTGACAAGATATGCTATGATGTTTAATAATGTTTTTTTGAAAACCATATATTTGCTATAAGGTTGGTACCAGAAGATATTTTTCAAATTTTTTGAACACAAATTCATCAAATAAATAATGTGCACAAAGATAAACATTAAACTTCATAAAGAAGTTAAAAAAAAGTAAATAATTATTTATACAAAGGAAAAGGAAAAATTCTTATCTTAGACGTATTTTTTCCCATAAAAAACTGCATCCTTAGTGATTTCAAAGTTTTATGAGAAAACCGATTCAATAAATAATAATTACATTTATATTCAAAAACGCCTCAACTTGGATTGTAAAAATAATGAACATGAGTTTCACTTCGAAAAATTAAATATTGCAATTACAATACATAAATCACTAGTGAGTTCTAAATAACCAACAGCAAAAAAGAGCACGTTCTTAAAGTCCCAAAACAATATGGTGAAAACGTAATTAACATTTAAAAGATTTCTCCTCCGCAAAAGTCATTATTCGGTTACAGCCAAACAATAATTTTTCACTGTCTAAAATTAAATCTAACCGAGTTGAGCAGTTGCGCAGCTGAAATGTCAAATTCCACTGTTTCCATTTTTTCTCTAATAACTTTACCTAACATTAATCATTTGTTAAAATGCAATTTCACTCCTTATCCAAATGGAACGAATATTTTTTCTATTCCCGCTTCAATTTTAATCCATTCTATAGTTCGAAAGCGACTCAATTAGAAACCATCGCGGTTACCGCTAACTTCATGAAGATCGACGACAGAAAAATTTTCCCTCCTTTTAGTGGACAGAGATAATCAACAAAATACCGTTTTCCAAATCACCGTTTTCTAATTGGAGGAGGGCGTTTTTTTCCCCCCTCTTTAAAAAACGTTTTTTCTTACGCTTCAAACACAGATAGTTTATCTCCTACAATCTGGGATGATAACGACTGCATTTAGAACAGTGTTAAACGCATTCCAAGACATTGGCTCCGCCTCTTTATTCAGTAGCCAATGCGGTAGTTTGTTGTGGATGACGTCAGTTGGATTCCACGCCCCTTTGAAGTTGGCAGTGGAGACATGCTGCTAGTAGGCTTCAGTACAATACTTGTCAGCGGACTGAAATAATCTTGAAGCTGTACATGTTATTCTAGGGACACTTGCATGCCTCAGCTCTGAAGAAACAAGACATTGGTTCAAGTCACTCACTGGATAAAGAAGGTACGTAAATAACTTATTATATATAGCATGCAACACATCTTATATGTATTTACCGTAAAACACCTTTTCTTTTTGGCATAAAACACCTTTTTTACGTTTCCTTTTTGAAACACGTGTTCCAATTTGTAGTTTAAGAGCAAAATAAATATAATTTAAATTAAGGTTTTGACAATTAAGAATTTAACTATTATTAGGTTAATATGATAAGTTTGTATTCTTTTTAAGTGTTATAGCTAAATAAAAATCCAATGTATTGTTGATGCAAGTAAACGATGGTAAATATCAATATATTAAAAAAAAAAAATTGTATTCGGGAATTTTAGAAGCATTGCAACATTTTAAATATAAAAATGTAGTTTTGAAAATAAAAAATAATGCATCGAATTGTTTATTAGACAATGTTTTAGCAATATCATAGGTAAAATTGAAATAATTGCTAGATAATACAATTAAAATTGAAAACTAATTTTAAACTGATTTTAGTTTATTGATGTTTATAAATTTATTTTTAAAGAATTAAATAATAAAGTAATATGTAAGCGTTGAATTCAAAATGAATTACTTTAAAACAAATTTAATTGAAATGTCGATTAAACTTATATACCTGCTCTTAAATTGCTTTTGTTAAAAATATAGTAAAATTATTATTTTTACTATATGTTTAGTAATAAAGCTAAGTATTGGATGAAATAATATACTAAAATGCGAAACTTCTTAATTAAAAAAATTTAACTTTAATAAATAGTATACATTTAATGTTTCATTGTAATAAAATAAATTATTGAATTTCTATTAAATTTTAAAAATACTGTGCAGCTAAGTTTTTTAAATTTTTTTTTTTTGAACACTTATCGCTGTTCTAACTGTACCAATAACTAATCAATCAATGGATTGGGGATATTTTCTTTCAAAAGTTGGGTGCGTTTTGAAATTTGAGCAATGAAATAAAATGAATCGAGTTTTCTTTATAAAAATAGGAAAAAATGAAGCACTTTAAGTAATGCAAAACGCAGCAAACAATTTTACCACAATTTAATGTTTTAAAGTCCTTGCTAAACTTATTATAAATTTTCATTAAGGTCATTGATTTTTTTTTTTATCAGAATAATGATTAATTAAATAAAACCCCAATTCTTAACAAAATGAAGGATATTGTAAACTGTATGTTATGTTAACTGAATACCTTTAATTCTCTTCTTTATTGATGAGAAATAGATTATAATAAAGGTAAATATTAACAGGAGAACCACAAATAATATAAGAATAAAGTATGCATGAGTTTTTTTGAAATTTTTAATTCATGTCTCAACATTTTACTATCCAAAATAACCGTTATATATATATCAATATACATATTTTTTATATTATAAAAGTTATTTTGTTTTTAAAATACATTTGAATGTGACACAAATAAAATAAATGTAGATTACTTACACTACTAGTAAAAACAAATTGCTTCAAATATGAATTTCAAAATTGGCGTAGTGGCAAGTGTAAAATCTTATAAAAAATATCCCAAAGTAATAAAAATATCCTAGTATATTTAAAATGGAAATAAAAATATCCGAAGCAAAAGGCAGAAAAAAAACACGAACTTTAAATTATTAAATATTAAAGTTAAATTAGAAAATTTGATAACATTCAAGTAAAATTATCAGTTTGTTTTGATACTCTACCTTAAATTAAAAATACACAGTACTCTATTGTTTTAATTCAAAAGAAAAATATAATTAATCAAAATAATTGGAAATAATAGTTATGACATACTTAGTGATATTAAATGAGAGTTTCCATTAAGTTATACCTTTACAACATAGAGGTTATTATTACTTGAAAATGTCATTTAAGAAATTATCGCTTAGAAAATTATAGTTTTATACTTGTAATTTTCATTTCAAGTTCCTAATATTCCGGAGAAGTTATTATAAACGTCATATTAGCATAGTAATTAAGTCTTTCAAACTAATTGTCGCAGAAGTAATTTTGTTACATATTATATTTTAATACAGATTAGTTGTCAAGAAATCTTTTGAGAACATTTAGAAAGATTTCGTCTACTGAGTCTTTGTGAATAGAATAGCCGCTAACATTTTGTTGGAATGTTAGTTTTATCCCTCTGTAGAAGTTGTTTTGTTACATACATTTAATTATTGCAAAGTAACCAACATATTGTTATTATACAATTTTTCTTATTGTAGAATTTGTTTTGTTGCTAATGATTTTCCTGCAAAGGTAGCCAACATTGTTTGGATAATCTTTGCTTAATAGTACTCACTTATTGAAAGGTAACCAACATATTATTAAATAATTTTTGTTCACTGTAGAATTTGCTTTGTTGCAAACACTTTTCCTATAAGGTAGTCAACACATTGTTGTGATAATCTTTGTTTATTAGTTCTGAAGCAGTGGTTTTCTTACGTATGTTTTTTTTCTGCTGGAAAGTCACTTTGATCACTCTATCAACTCTATCACTTTGAAAGTCACTCTATCAACTAGTAAAAGTTGTTTTGTCGCGCAGTCAATTGTTACTACTAATACTGGGATTTTTTTTTTCATTAATATTCATTATAATCAAATTTGATATTGTTCTAATGATCATTTGAAGCTGCAATATAAGTTGTTATGTTATGTACACACGTTATTTTTCTGTAAGGTAGATACTAATAATCTTCGAATGATTTTTTAGGTAAACTGTATTTGCTTTGTCATCCATTCTCGTTTTTTTTTTATTCATGAGTTGTTTTGTTGCGAATATTTTTTTATGTGGGTTTAAGACATTGTTAAGTCTCGAACCATCGATTCTTATTTCAAAATTACAGCATCATGTGTAAGTGTTTAGATACACATTATTTTGTGTTAGAATGCCTCCAACGAATTGTTTTGAGTACTTATTTAAGTATATAATTTCATTATAATAGAGTTCAAAAGGTACATTTTTTTTTTTAAATAGACATTAATTGGTTTTTATTCGTAGAACTTAATAACAAGAAAATTATTTTGCTGAAATAAATCCCAAAATATTAAGATTTAAAAAGAATCTCCATTTTATAATTATTTCTTTAAAAATCCGAATAAACTCAAGACTATTTTTTATTTTTAGATTATTAATAAAATTAACTTTTTATGAAATTGAGACAGTTAAGAAATATATAAATGACCAAAAAACTTTTTTTGTGTGGAATGCTAATGAATTCTGTATTATGGATTATTTCGAAAATGATAACAATGGAAATTCATATTTGGAACTTTAAAATAAATAAAATCACTTTATGCCGATGGAAGACAATTGCAGTTACGATTTTTACGTTGATATATAATTTATGGTAGTTTGTAATAATTATTATATACGATACAAGGGAACTTGGGGATACACAAATAAATATTATTTTAATTTTTGTATTAAGCGGCTTCATTCCCTGTTGTTAAGGGGAGTTGGTACCCTCTTTACCGGTAATGTTAATTTGGCATATTTGATGTACCTTTTTCTCAGAAAGTATTTGATATAGAAGCCTAATTTTTTTTCAGAGCATTTAGCAGACACTTGTCATTCTATTAAAGTTAGCTATTGATTGTGATTCACTTACTTTTTTTTAAATGAATTTCTGTGCAAATCATTCCAATTTGTTAAAAATCACAAGTTGTTGTTTTTGGACGATAAAAGCCAAAACAAAAAATATTTTTTAAATCACAACAAAACCTCACTTCAGTATATACAAATACATAAAAGGAATATGTTTTAAAAATTTCAGTTAGATAGTTTGTGCAGTTTCTGAGAAAAAGGTACATGAATAATGAAAAATGTAGTTTTGAGAAAAACGCATTTTAAAGAAAACTTTATTTTAACTAATAGTTACCAATTTTGTTTTTTAAAAATATATTAAATATATTTCTTGTTGAGGATCTATTACAACTGAGGTATCTTTTAAAAGGGGAGAATTTAAATTTTGATAAATATTAGTAAACTCAAAATCAAATTAATTATTAATAAATTTTAAAAATTAATAAATTAATAAATTTTTGGGTACGAACTCCCCTTAAGAGAAAGACTCAAACAATTGCCCTCTTTACATGTTTAATACGTGATTTAGTATTTATGTGTTATCTTTTTGAAAAACTATGAGGGGTCTGTATTTTTGAAAGTACAAAGTAATTGTTGACGTCTGTTGATTTTTTGTTTTGTTTCAAAGGTAGGTGAAAATTTAGTTATTTAACAGGTTAGTTTATTTAACACTTTATCTTTATGTCCACATTTCACGAGGGTTCGATTGTTTTTCGTTAGTATTACAACTTTTAATGAAGAAATATATCTACTGCGCAGCCTTAAAATTGTAGAGTACAATGTAAGACATGGAAAGAAATTGATTATCGTTTTGACATCTGTCGAGAGGGTGGTAGCAAGAATATTGAAATGCGTTTGATACCTTCGATTATAGAGTCTTTGTTTAGGAGTGCCAAGATACGGTTTTTAAATCCGGGCATATTTTTAGGATTCTGTATCAAAAATATGTCATCTATAGTTTTTTAAAATCATTGCGCTGAAAAGGAGACAAATCATATTTAGATTGTGAATAAACTGAATTATTGTAATGTTTTGTGGATCTTCTATATCAAAAATTTTTCGTCTGTATTTTTTTTTAAACTATTGCGCTGAACAGGAGTCAAATTATATATGATTATGAATGAATTGAATTATTCTAAAATTTTGACTTGAAATTGTAATTCAATTTGTTTATGGGATCGATTAGAAATTATTACCATGCTTCTCAATACAATAGAATAAAGCCAAAATTTATAAAATTCAAAAATAAAATTTGTCTTACTGAACCTATTTTTCCTACTTGGGAATAGTTGTGGTAATGTCGAAAGATATGCTTTAATTGAAAAAAAAAAAAAATCAAAAAAATCTGAAACCAGCATTACGGAAAAGTATTAAGTAAACTATTTTATTGAAATATTTGAGTAATTCGGATAATGGAATTTTTTTATGTCGTTAAATTTGACCTCATACATGAATGATAATATGTCAAAGTTTGGCAATTAGTATAATTAATAATGTAATGGCATTCATTAATAATCATGAAATATTAATACTTATTATTTATTTTTTAGTAAAATAAAAATAATGAATTTATCGGCCATAACACATAATAACAAGAAATTTTTTAATAATTATTATTAAAATGTGTAATTGTATTTGAAACTACACTGTAGTAATCAGAATTAAAAGTAGTTGAAATTGTTTCTTTTAAGTCGTTTGTTTCATTTTGTATTGGTATAAGTATTGGTGGGCGAAAAATAATTTTTACGTGAACGTTATCATGTATAATAAAGACATATGGTTATCGTTGAGAGGAATAATATTTTAAGTGGATTCTATTTATCACGTCATCTTGAATATTCCTTTGTGTGTAAATTGAAGTAGAACCAAGCCATATATAAAAGTATCATGATCTACAGATTGTGCTGTTCCAGTTTTTAAATAGTAAAAACTTTACAACATAATGTATGAATTTTACATGGGATTCAACAATTTCCAGGGAAATGAAATTAAATAGCATACAACACATGATAAAAGCCTAAGATCATATACTGATTTATATTCATTAAACCATTTGTAAATTATTTCCTATGAATATACTCCTAAATATATTGGAATAACATTATTTATGTTTCTCTCGATGTTTAGTTTTAACTCTTAGCCAATAAAAACATTCTAAGATTGTATAAAATACTAAAGTAGAAATATCTTCCAATTACAAATACAAAAATATAAATTTAACACTAGTGTATAAAAGAAAAAGAGCACTTTTAAAACCATAAAAGCATGAATAATAAATATGTTTACTTCAGATTTGGTGTTATGATAAAAATCCAGAAACGTATCCAAAAGAGCCGAGTAAAAATAAAGTTCTTATAAGAAATTGAAATAACGCATTCACTGATGGTGGATTAAAGTAAATTAATGCCCAATTTATAGTTCAGTTCACATTTTCAGCGTAGAAGTAAATTCATGATTGCTTACCTTAAAACTTATTTTAAGTATTAAGTGCTTTTTCGCAAATTTGCATGCCAAAGCACCGCGTAACTAAAATATCTAAAAAAAAAAAAAAAAAGATTTTCGAATTTTTATTTTAGATAAGTCGTAAGAGCGGCGTTCTTTTAATGATTTTTTTAATTCATAAAAATTAATGAGCAACAGATAATTTTAACTTTTGTACTTAAGTTAAGGTATGGTATAATTAAATATTAGCTCCCCATTTCCCACTTAATATTTTTTTTTTTTATCTTGGCTTTTTTAAAACTAGTTAAGATTTTTTTTTAAGTTAGCCTCTCAAATATGTAATCTCAATTAAGTGTTACAAAAATTAGGAAGCGCCTTGAGATCTTACATAAGTAATCATTAATTATTTTTTAAAAACTTAGATTTTGATTCTTAATCCAAAGCTTTTTGCTATAATGAGCTAGAAGGTCATATGTTAAAATAAAAAGTTTTTTCATTGCAATTAATTGTATCGTATGTATTCATATTCACCCAGATTATAACTATAAATTTACAGCTTGAAACTAAATTTTCTTAAAAATGTTGCGAAAAAATATAACTTTATTAATAATTTAGCTTACGGAAAGCTACTTGCAGTCAAAGATATCAAGTTATTGCTTTATAATTGTTTTATTATTTGAAATGCAAAAGCATACAACTACTTTAGCTATTGTATATAGTAAAATGTGTAAATAGTATTTCAAATAAGTAAGAAAGGAGTTTGAGCAAATAAATTTAAAGAAGTTTTTGGAAACTTTGTCACTGATATTTAAGTACCTGCTTTGGATTCAAAATTATTTTAAGTACTTCAAATGTGATATAAAAAAATTTAGGTATGTAACACGTTGTATATAATTTCAAAACCAATATTATCAAATTTACGTCACGATACATGCATTAACGATCTAATATTACGAACAACATTTAACTTTATTTACATTAAACACCATAATCAATTTATTAACATTAAAACTTACTTACATTTACTTCATTAACAACTATTTATGCCAGTGGCGGCTCGTGCACTACAGCTAGTACAGCCGGGCTGCATCTAAAATTAATAGTTCAAAACTAAAATTATTTATTTTATAATTTTCTAAAATGAAGATCCATTTCTACGGTAAGTGAAAAAAAAAATCCGATAAACGGCAATCTTATTGCCTAAATAATTCACGAGAAAAAACCCGCTTCCAACCAAAGTAATCTTCCTCCGAACACAGCAGCCGTGTTTTCTGAAACGTGTTTCGGGCAGCCATGTTACCATGGTTACCAATGGAAAGCAATAGAAGCCTTCCCTCTACGTAATGTAATAGCGGTGCTGCCGATCGAGTATTATTGCTAACTTCGGCTGCCCTTGAGAATTCGATGAGCTGATAGGCTCAGCATATGAAAATCTGCGTGGGTGGGGTGAGTGCGTGTCACCAAAACAACGCCATTTTATACATACATCATTGACTGATTCGCACGTTTAAAAAAAAAAGAGGATTGATTTTGTTTTAAAAAAATAAGTGTTTTCTTTCTCATCTTATTCATTTTATAAAAATTGAAAGGAAACTTTTATTTGAGTTTGAGTATTAAAGATTATTAAAATTAAAGACTTAACGTTCATGAATGATTGTGAAAAGTGTTGTGGTGGGGTAAGGGGGGGGGGGGGAGAGCGCCTGTTTCCGGCTACACTAGCATTTTCGATCACAAGCATTCACTGATTTATGCCTTTATTAAATTTCCTAACCGTAAAGAAAATATTCAAAAATGAGTAATAATGCCATTGAAAAAAACCCTATCATCAATTTGCTAACAGTTTAAATAAATTTTCTTATCTACTACAAAGACACAATAGATATCGTGCTCTACGAAACGATCGTACATGCGAAGTAACAACGTTATCCATTAAAAATCAATTACCCCATGTCTTTCAGTGTATGCTAGAAGCTCCACCTTCCTTAATAGGCCCTTCATCACTTGTTACAATCTGTAAATATCAGGTACTCGATTAGTATGACGGTGTGGTGGTGGCGGCGACTACGTGGGCCATTATCACCTTGTGAAATCTGATGGCGGAAGCTGTAAATCTGCGTTGTGAGGGGAGATTTAGATGTTGCGTGAGTTGCCGACATGGGAAAAGGGAGATTTAGGAGGAAGGGAAGGGGGAAGTGACGTTTATGGTCGTGAAATACAAGAATACAAAAATTAAGGATTTAAGTAATCAAAATTTCAGTTATGTTGTTATATGTAGTTACGGGATAGGATTAATTCATTTTTTAATATTATAATTGGAAATTATTTAAAATGCCTTATTGAAATATTATAAATGTTAGACTAACCATTTCTAAGTAAAACAAAAAAATAATCATAAAATATCTAATTAGATTTTGTTTTATTTCCTTGCCTAAGTAAAAAAATTCGATATTTTTATTTTTTTATTTTATTTAGACTTTCAGTGATTATTTTAATATTTATATTATTTTATAGCTCATCTAAAAAGAAGTGGTATAAAAATTCTACTATCTTTATTTTATTTATACATTCTTCAATCTAATATACATGTGAAATATAATTTATATCATCATAATAATTTAAAATGGCATATCAAGCAAATAATTTTACTTGAATAAAATGTAAGGTAGTTTATAAGTATATAGTTTTCTAATTTTTATATTAGTTTTAAAGAAAAAGCAATCTTATTGGGCTTTATTTTTCTTGTATTAACAAGATTAACTGTTAACTTTTTGGACATCAATAGAATCTAAGTTTAAAGTTCCCATTATCAGAAAGAATATATTTTTTGTGTTAAACGTTTCGTTCTTTTCTTTTAATGAGGGAACTAGCTATCAATGTATGTGTATTAAAAATATGAATCTATAAAAAATTATGTCCGATATAAAACTCAGTCCCTAAATTAAGTATAACTATAACATTACAATATTTTAACTCGTTGAAATAACTTATTTTATTGAAGTTTAACTTTCTTGTATTAACAAAGTTAACCGTTAACTTTTTGGAAAATAATAGAAGTTTAAAATTCACATAATCGAAAAGGATCTATTTTTTGCAATAAACATTTTGTTCTTTTCTTTCAGTTGGGCAAACTAATTATCAAAATATATATTTAAAATACCTGAATCAATAAAAATAAATGTCCGATATACTCCGTCCCTAAATAAAGTATAACCATAACATTACGATATTGGAACTCATTGACAATAGTAATAGCAGAACAATGCAAAAAGTACGAAAATCCTACAAAGATACCCCATAGATATCTAGCAATGCTAATTCAGCAATATTACTCTTAATAAAGAAATGACCCTTCATACACATAAACAATATGCATGGAAATATTATCAAACTGATACAAAAAGAAACAATGTCTATTACTGGAGTGGGGTAATATACACAGCGAATTCGTGCCGTAATCCCATCAGGGTAGACGGAAACAGTATATTCAAACGTCACCAGACAATAACACCCTCACCCTTCTCAAAGGGTGATTCACTGCGGAAGTGTGGACAAATATCCCTTTGACACGGCTGCACTTCTTGACACGAAGAATCGACTGTAAAAACAACTATCGCGGCCAATGGCTAATTCATTTAATGCGTGTAAATATAGTTTCGCCTAATAATTGGCTTTCTGGAGAGCTATAAATTGAGTTGGGCACACACTTTAATGGTCGGCTAAGTGGAAAGAAATGCGATAAATTTTGAGGCGCTGTTAGTTGGAGACTCGCCCTTTTCATTTGACTTGGAGATTTCTTAAATGGTCTCTGATAATGTAATTTTTATTCTAAGAAGGTTGATACTATTTTTTGTTATTTGATATTGATGAATTATATTGTTTAAATTGCAGTGAAGAAAAATTTATGTTTTTTGAATAATTTTGAGGGTTTAAATATTACGAATAAAATTTTAAAGAAGCGAAGTTGGTTGGTTGGTTTGTATGGTCTACGACATGTTTTATGCTCAATGACGGTTAATAAGGCTGGGACATACAGCTTAACGTGGAGTACAATCCACTATAACCCAGGATTCGAAACCAGCACTTTTGACATGCGAGGCCAGAGTTTTAAGCCCACAGCCATCAGGTGGGATTAAAGACGAGAAGAAACTAATGCTTTTAAACAGTGGTCATGTAAAATATACTGTATAAACTAATCTCTGAGTAGACTTATTATGATCAGTTGATGAAGATCTGTAGGTTTAGCTCAGTTTTTATACGAAATTACTGTTTTAAACATTTCAACTATCATTGCTCTTGCATATTTCACAAATGCAATGATTTCGTTGATATTCTCTCCATATTACAAAACTCCGTACACGTCAAATTCTCAAAATCCATCAAATTTCCTTGTTACAATCTTTTGATCTTTTATTCTTTACCAATATTATCATTTAACAACACTAGTAAAGAATCCAATTAATTTTGTTAAAATTATCAGCTGCCAGTTATAAATTAATCCTTCACTGTATATCACAAAATAATAAAAAAATAACAGTTTGAACATAAAAAGAAGAAAAGAAGATTATAATGTATTATGTTTGCTGGAGAATATTATAAATGAGTCCATAACACAAAATAACTCTGTCAAATTCACTCATTATAAGATAATAACAAACATCTATAATCACTTAACAAGATATCTATGATCACTTAACAAAATATATATGATCACTTGACAAAGTATCTATAATCACAATTATCTATGATTACTTAACAAAATATCTATAATAACTTTTTGAAAGTCTGTTTTGAAAATTGCGTTTTCTTTTTAGTGAAATATACACGAAAACCACCCTGGGCATTGTTTGTTTAAACCAATATCATTTTAAATAGTTTACGTCTCTTTTTTTTACTTAAATGGCACCTTTAATTTTGATGTATTATTTAAACAAACAAAAAAGTACTTTGGTACAAAAGTAATAGTTATATTACGGTACTTGTTATCTACATTTCATGATTTACAATTTTTTCTAGAAATAAGTTATTGGAAAGTCTAATGCTTATGAAAAATGATAGAGCCTTATCTATTTTCTTACACCTGTTACCTTTCCATAACTTTATGATATTTGTGTTTGATTTTAATTTATTTGGTTTAAAATTTACTTATTTGGAAGAATGACGAGTGATTTATATGCAACAAAAATTATTAATATTTATAACGTGCATAACAAATAGCATTGTTTGATAAACTAAATATACTACAGTGGGTGATACAATGGTCTGAATTTAAATTTATATTAATGTTACCATTACGTTTTCCATGAAATTAATTGTTTACTCGAATGTACAATATCTATTATCATTTGTTTTCTATTTTTATTTTTTAATAAATTGTATAAATATAATTTTAAAAAAATTGATAATTGCACCTCATGTTGGATTAACAGCAACGGCAACATTTGAAATTCTTATCTTTTTTTTTAACAATGAAGATATATATCCATCAACATACTGAACAAAAGAATTATGAGATGTATAACGAGTATATAAAACATATATCTTCTTATAAAGCAATATCTTATGATTTATATACTTTTACTCACGTATCCTCAAATATATTACAGAATATTTTATGAAAAAAAAGGAAACAAAATATATTGTAGTGAGGGTCAGGGGCTCTCTTCATAGCACATCGCTGATTGTAGCCTGGGGGTGTTCTTAACAAGACACGTGATCCTATTCCTATCTCTTTAATGACCAACGTGGGGGTGTTGCTAATACATTGGGGAAAGGGGCGGGGATTACTTTTATTTTGATGTTCAGGGAATGGGCGAATTAATTGATTGATCAAATGTAAGAATGCATTTTAAAAGTCTTAATTATGCGCTGAATTGATAGTATTTAGCGTTGTAAATTGAGTTAGTGTGGATGCAATTTTGTTAAAAACTCTTTTAAAACTTGGAGTAGTAACACGCATAAGTGAATGGGAATATACTAATTTTTTTGAAGTAATAAGAATAAAATTACTTTTTCAGGGACTCATTTAGACTATAAGAATGAGTTGTATAATTCGAAAAATAATTTACTGTATGTGAGTATTATTACATAACTAAGGTTTGTTTTCATAAAAGAATAGTAACCTCTAGAATTTTAGAGACATTTTAAGAGATAATTATGTTAAATTTAATAAGTGAAGAGTAATGAGGAAATATTATGAAAGTCAGATGACTTTTATTTCATTTTAAAATATAAGGGTTGAATGAAAAGGATTTATTCCGTTTTTATCCTGCAAACTTTTTCTTAAACATATTCGTCATTATCTGAACTGTCTCATTATCTGAACTTCATTTAATTATCTGAACTGTTTCCTACATCTAATGCTTTTTTTGTTAGACTGGAAAAGGTATTTATGTGATTCTTGAGTGACAAAGCCAAATTAAACATCGCCGGTGATTGTAGTTTGTATAAAGAAAAAAACTCACTTAATTGTGAAAATAAAAGTTAAAAAGCTGCAGAATTTAGTTTTTGTTATAGACATATTTATATCTACCAAAAACAAATTTGCGCCTGTATTCTGGAACATTTCTGCTTCTATTACATAACATTATGCAAACACATCAATGAAGTTGATTAGCCAAAACAATATGAGTCTCATAATACCGAATAACATACTACAGGTAAAGTGTAGAGTATTAAGTGGTAAACATAAAAGAAAAGAATGAAAATGATGCAACAAAATACCCTTCAGTGTTCGGATTTTGCTTGAATCTATTCTCTAATCCTTCGTGATAATTCCTCTTCGTGAAGTGTTTGAAATACTTTATTTTGAGGTTTAGGTTTACAACATAATCTGTCAAACCCTTAAAATGGTTGTATGCATTTATAAATATCGTATCGGTTGATCTTCAATGGATTGTTGTTAGTTAAGTAAGCAAAACACAATAAAATTAATTTTATTTTCCGCAACAACTCAAGATTTTTATTTAATTCTAATAAAACTATTTAATCGTTATTTAATTATCGTAGTTCAAAAAAGTTTTGCTATTTTGAATATATTGGTTGATTTGTAAAATTTAAAAAAAAAATTCAATTTAAACAATTTGAAAATGTATAATTTGTTTATTAGTTTTGTAATATTTCGAATGTATGAAATTCTCAATTTCAAATTATCTTGATTTTTTTTTGTATTGTAGTTTATCAAATGCTTTTAATTATTTTATTTGAGAATAAATTATGAATTTAAATTACATTAAGTTAAATAAGTATTATTTACAATTCTGGATTTGATGTAGCAGCAAGTTATGACGTACCAATTGAATATTTTTTTTCGGGTTTACTACATTCAGTTTCAACAATTTTTTTTTTCCTGAATCAACATACTTCTATATGTCCCCAAAAAAGAGAGGGAAAATGAAGAATGATGTATACAGAAATAAGTTTTGTTACAACAAATATTTCTAGATGTATTATTCATAATTGAAAGAAAAAATTCAAAATTATTTTATGCAACAAATAATTTTATAAAATTTTGAACGAATGGAAATGAATGAGTCAACTAACAACTATAGCCAATACTTAATTCACACAAACAATTCTCAAGGTATCAGTAACAGTGTTCATTAACAATATGATACTAATATTTACAGTTTACGCATTTACCCCACTGCATCCCAAATTTACCCCTTCAAAATCACCCTTCAAAGTTGTTCTTCCACTCAATATCCCACCCCCTATAACAGGGCACGTCGGGGCACATCAATGGGTAACTTGAATAAAAGCGAGAGGAAATGATTTTTCAAAAAAGGGGGGGAGGGGTATGAAAAATCAACCGCTGGAGGATTAGCCCCGATTTGTATGACACGTGGCCACACGTGACCAGGCAGTGGCGTTATAATAACGCCACTGTCGTATTATTAAGGATTGAGCAGTGGGAATAGAGTGGGGAAGTTGTTTAAGCATGTTTTTTGGAGGGAGTGAGCTGGGAATGTTGCTGTGACTTTGATGACTGAATTATTTTTGGATTATGGGAAGCGAGTTTGGATAATCGGGATGGCAGGGGGGGGGGGGTGTAATGCTGTAATTGAATTGAAGGGAGATAATGAGGTAATGGTAGTTGCTGGTCATAAAATGTCGCATTTTTATGAGTAAAGATGTCACGATAAAAGTTTTTTTGGTTTAGTTTAAAAATTTAAGGCATTGAGAATTTGTTAAATGATATTGTTTGTTGTATATATAATGCAAACTACATTGATTTGTACTAATAGGCTACGAAAAAAAAAAGTTACGGTATTTAACGTATTGATATTTGATTAGATATGCTATAACTATATTTATGTAACTTATTAAAATATTTTATTTAATTAATTGCTTTTTAAGTGATTCGTTACGGTACATACGATGTGAAATTTATTACCTATATGCTAGAATAATTGTTTTAATTATCAAACTACCTAAAATTTGTTTAAAAATTCTATTTCAACTTTAATGACAACTTTATTCTGTTATTTAAGTTTCTTTGAGTACGTAACTTTAATTTAAAGTTAACTTTCAACATAACATTTCAAGTATTACTCTTTTATGAAATGAATATTTACGAGTATCTACAAAGAAATTTATATTGTATAATTTTGATACAGCTTAATTTACTTTCTCAAAATTGTATTGTACTAATAGAAATTATTAAATTTTAGATACAACTCATGTAATAAGATATTTAATCGAAACTATATCATTACTTTCTTAATGAAAACTATTTTATAACATAACTAATAGAATCTATATTGCAATATAACTAATAGAAATTATATTGTAATATAATTAATAGCAATTATATCATAAGAATGAACAACATCCAGTTGTAACGTTAAAACTAAATTAATGGAATATAACTTTTAATAAAATAGAGTTAGTCAGTTATATTTTGATCTATATTTTGCTTTCAGCATCTAACAGCAAAAATGTAAGTAATCACTGAAAAACGTTCTTAATTCAAGAGTTATTGTATTGGATACTTCCTCTTCGTTTCACTTCCCAATTTTAATGCATTTTTCAGACGATCCTTCCTTTTCCTTTCAATAATTCATTCGAATTCCTTTACTATCTGGTCATTAATTCGCGCTTTGTCTTTGTAAAATAAAACACACAGATGGACACATTCTACTAATTCAGTTTTCAGCATCCTTTTTCGATGTGTTTCTTCATTCTTTTTTCTTAAGAAAAACAGAGCAAGTTAAAGTAAAGATGGAGGCGAAATCAAATTAACTGCCAGAGTATCTCGACGGATTGGAATAACTCAATTTGTGCCTCTGTTCATTTGTAATCAAGAAAATAAAGGATTTAGCTGTCTCTTAATTGAATTGCCAAAAAAGAAATACACGGGCTAATATGAAAAGAAGTTTTATGGAGGAAATATCTTTTGCTTAATGCTAAGGAAATGGAGGTAGGTGTTACATGAGATTTTAAGCGCTATTTTAGATGTCGTTAACGGACCTAAATGTTCTCTATAATGAATTAAGGAGCCATTATTTGAAAACATTGAGTCGCTTAAATTAAGTTTCAGGAATATTAAAGCAAAAATATTACAATTTTTATTCCGTACTCTAAATAGTGTGTAATTAGTTATTTTAATTAGTCCTTTTAACTTGATATATGCTAATTAAAGTGGAAAAATTAACTTTTGCATCATTAAAATTTTCACCACTCATTAAAGAATACGAAATTCTAAGTAGTTTTCATGCCAAAATGTTTTGTAAAAAATGTTAGCTATTTAACTGTCGTCTATTTGATGGGCGTATGATTTGAAGCCGCTTTTTTAAACCGTATCCTTAATGAAACATGGATTTTTGAAGTAGTTTAAATGAGCTATTCTTTTGAGTATATTTTAAGAAGCATTTATTTAATAAAAAAGCTTTAAAAAAATGTGATCAAAAATTGTATTATTGCGATATTGCATTCTTAACGTTATTTAAATGTAAAATTTTCTCGGACTCTTGTTTATTAAAAAAAAAAATGCAAAAGAATTAAAGACAAAATACTGTTTTCAATTTTTTTATGATTTATCATTTGCGTTAAAAATATTATTATGAAAACTATGATTCATACTTTCCAATAATCCGTATTTTTCACACTTTAAAAAAGTTATAAAAGTAAGTGTAATTTTCTTTCATCAAAAGACTTAAAAAAATTGTTTTTATTAAACAAGTTTTTAATTTACGAAACTTTTATTTATATAGATTAATTTTATTTCTATATTTAACCGAAAACAACAAAACCACAAAAGTACACAGTTTTTCTAAGAATTTTTTTTTTCGAACTGTATTTTAAACCACACTCTTTCTAAAATTCCCTGAAATACTTTTATAGAAAAGCATTTTTGGTGCACTTAATTTTATTTCGAAATCAAAAACAAGAATCATGAATAAGAAGTTATATAACATTTTGAAATAAATTCTTTTCGAAAGTAAGCCAATAAAACTAGTAAAAGAGGAAAGAAAACATCTTGGACAGTAGAAAGGTAGCGTGCCAAAATTTTATCTAATTTAGAACGCGTCTTAAAAGAAAAAGTCGTTTTCTTTTTAAAAAGAATTTTGAAGTCTATCCTTTAAAACAATTATATGAAACCGAGTTTTCTTTATCTTATTCCGAAATTTCTGTTTTAAAACGATGTTTTCTCACAGAGGAGTAGAAACTAGTGTGTTCTTTTAATCCCATGGTGGGAAGATGCTTTCTGAAGCTTGTAAAATATTTATTTTTCTTCGTTTGGAGGCTTTTATAACATAAAAAGTTTACTTTTTCTTAAATAAGGACATGGCAATACTCATTCAAACCTCTTTGCTTTTAAATTTGTAATATAAATTATTATTTTTTTTTTCCGTAAGAATTGTCCTCATACTATTTTTTCCTTAAAAAGTTTAAATTACCTTTGGGAGAGTTTTAATAAGGCTTATGAGTGCATTGCATATTAAGACACTAAGAAAAATTTTAAAATTCAAAATATAATTTTAAGTATTCTTATGTTCTGTGAGAAATCAACATTGAATGAACAAAAATTGAACTAATTGGGCCTATACTCTCAATAACAACTTGATATTTCCAAAAAGCAAAATAGAAAATAACCAAAATTACTTATTAAATTTGAATATTTTGCTAACTACGTTTTTTAAAAATTTAATTAGAAATATAATACCGATTTCCAAAATTTAAAGCTTCAAATTTATAAATAAATTATTGTCATTGTGCAATATAATTTTAAATATCAAGAATTTACTATTATTTACAAAGAAATTTATTCCATTAAAAGCTTTTAAAAATCAACTTAAATAAATTTTTCCAAAAATTTTTACAATTCAAAACATAATTTTAAATACTCTTATGTTCTGTGAGAAATCAACATTGAATGAACAGAAATTGAACTAATTGGGCCTATACTCTCAATAACAACTTGATATTTCTAAAAAGCAAAATAGAAAATAGCCAAAATTACAACTTGTTGAATTTAAATATTTTCCTAACTAAGTTTTTTTAAAAAACTAATTAGAAATATAGTACTAATTTTAAAATTTAAAGCTTCAAATTTATAAATTGTCATTGTCATTGTGCAATATAATTATGAACATTAAGAATTTATTATTATTTACAAAGAAATTTATTCCATTAAAAAGCTTTTAAAAATCAACTTAAATAAATTTTTCCAACTTAGATAAATACATTTTTCACTTCCTGATTTTACACTTTTGATTTTTTTCTGAAAACCAACATATAATGCCAAAATTTTCCAATCAACTCCAAAGATCCCATAAATTTATTTCTCTACCCTATTTATAGAGGCGTAATTAGTTTTGTTCGAAGCAGGACGAGATACATCTCTACCCGAGGGCAAGACAAGCAAACGATACACTTATTTGGATTCCACTATCGTTATATTCTATCGTTAAATTTCAGATTTCCGAATTCTACGGGACGAAGAAGTTCTACGAAATACCCGGTTCCTATTGGCTAAATTCCTCATGCTGATAACAGCGTATGGAAGGACGGCACGTACAAACCTCTGCATACATCTTCGTTCTCAAAATTCGAAGCTTTTCTAATAGACGGGACGTTCTTTGTGACCCTGGGGGGTGTGGGCTAGGGACAGACGATCTCGCAATTTGCGAAAAGTCGTCTGCCTGCCCGCGGGCAACTCAACTCCGCTAACAAGTGGAGAGAGATAGGAGATTGGGCTTCGCGTGATGGCGCTGCCGTCGCGCTGTGAGAAGCGGTTGCCATTTTCTTTTTTCTGGTTCAGATTAATGAAGGTGCATTAAACGCATTACGAGAAAAGAGAAGGACTCTTAACTGTGGACTAATTAACCCGCCCTTCATTAACGCTTGATTAAATTCCAGGCTGACAGCTTTCAGATTGGCCCCGATAAAATTTCTCTAGATAAAAACAACCCTCCCCATTCAGACTCCCTTAACTACCCTCCTTCAACAAGTAATGTCGTAGTTTGCATTTGTTCTTTCTCTTCCAATAGCATAAAGTGCTTTAATTGTGGTAATGATACATATATCATGCTTTTAATCGAGGCTAGTACATAATAATAATAAAAGAATTTAAATATTCTCTTTTAAAAAAATGAGTGAAGATGTTATAATATATATAAATGGGAATCTATTTTAAATTATATTTAATATTTAAAAATCTGAATTTTAAAATACTTCTCTCGATATAGTTTTTTACAATACATTTTAAAAGATAAATGGTTCTAGATTCTATTAATTGTGGTTTATGCCCCGTATAACATGAAGGCACATTTTCTATGTTTAATATAATTATATTTATTTTTTATTTAAAACTACTTTAGTTTTTATTTAAAATTCAAAATCAAAATTACCATGTAAAAACAGACTTTCGGCATTATGCATTATATTTATATTCTCTAGTGATCGTATTAATATGAAAGTAAAATTTTTTAATATCTAAGTGAACGTCACTTGTTTTTTAGTAGTATTCTTGACTTCTTCTTTGAAGGAAAGATTTTTAACAACACATTTTTGTAATACTATTTATTAATTATTTGAATTAAGTATAAAAAATATTGCGTAAGGTAATTAGATCATAATATAAAAATACGTATGAAGTGTTTACAAGCAATGCTATTTAAAGTATTAACATGTAAAGTATTTCAGTTAAAAAAAATTTAAATGTAATTTAATATGATTCTAATTAAAATCGAAGTACAATTATTTAAATCAAAAGTATTAAATGTAAATTTTAATATACATATATATCGAAACACAAAACAAGCATTTTTAAATTACTAAATTTTGAGAACCATTGCTTTCTTTAGATTTAAAAGAAATAAATTTAAAAATCTTAAAACAAAGTATTAAACGCACCTGCTTTTTTGGAACCGCAGCTACAATTTTAATCCTTTTTTAACAAAAGTGGTCACTGAATTCAATTATTGAAATATTATTTGATATTAAGTAACAAAATTCCGAAAAAGTTTTAACGTATATGAAAAAATCAACTATTAAAAGATTGGGATATGTTTCAAAGCTTGCTTTTAGAAGTTTTTTTCTTCTGAATTTCTTATAAATAAAATACCTTATTATTCAGTCTTAACATCTTTCGTTAAGTATTTTAGATAGATAGATATGTGATGCGTTAGATGTTAGTGACACTTATCCCATGTATTATGAAAACTAGCAACTACGTAAAAAACACTTCACCGTATATCCCTTTAACCACTTAATCTTTGAGTTCACAATGGTAGTTAATGTTTAAGAAGTGTTTAAGATGATTTTATAGAAAATGTTCATTTCCAGATTTTTATACAAGCAAATGCAAAAATTCAACTTAAAGTATATTTTATTACAACATTAAAAAAAAAAAAAAAAAAAAAAAAAAAAAAATCTTTACAACAACTAAAATTTATTTTTAAAACTTTTTTTGGTGTATTTCTATAAAGCAGTTATTCTTTCATGAATTTACGAAATTTATACTCATTTCAAATAGTTTATCTATACACAATTACAGATTTAAACAATCATCATCCAATCATTCACATCCTCGCGTTTTTTATGAGAAAGAAGAACTAAATATTAAAATGTTTTTCGTAGTATATTTCTTGAAATTTGAAATATATAGTGTGCAAGTTCATTATTTGTAATAGATACTAAAGTATCGAAACAAATAAAATGAAAATAAAGATAAAACTGAGTTTGTTTGAAAATACTTAAAAGGATCTAAGAAAAGTAGAAGTAAGCTTATTATATTCATGAAATTTAATAAATTATAAGAATGAAATTTTATTAGGTCAAATCGTATTACATAAATAGAATCAAATACAGATTTTCATCGCAATGTATAAAAGCCGAAGGAATTTATATTTTATTCGTAAATTCTATTTTGTAAAATTGGAGGAAGATTTTGATAGATAAAAAAACTCCAACAAAAGATGAATTTTTTATTAAAAATATATGTATTATATTTTGAACTTTACTTTCATTTTGGTAATTTTTCTTGAAATTCATATTTTTTTTAAAAGTATCATATATACAGTTAGTATTGTTAATTTTCTTTCCCATTTTTGTACTTCAATTTTGAAATTTAAGGTAAAAAATTTAATCCTATGTATTGATAATATCATTTACCACAATTTTATTGTATTTCATTTAGAAAAAAATATTTTTGGTGTTGTTCATAACATTGGGTTAATTTAATTAAAGAAGGAACGATGAGCACACTCAGTAAAATTTGTATGAAAATTTCCCATATAATATTAATGATATGTTATTTAAAAATATTCAATTAGTAATCAGCCTTGCAAAAATAAATCACTTTTAAATTTTTTAAACATAATTAAATTTAACAAAAATTAGTTTTGCGTAAATAAATTTTAGTTTTTCTAAGAATAGCATTTTTTTATAGAAATGTTTCTTAATAAAGAGATTTTTTTATTTAAATTTCAATCAAGATGGCTAAAAACTAGTATGAATCTATTCACTTAAAAGAAGAAAAATACTTTTAAAATGTACATTTAGAAACGCCAAATTACGAGTACATGAACAAGAATTTCTGAAAATTTAGCTTTCCTCTTTTATAAATCATGGTTATTCTATTATTCATTCCCAGTCATTGAATTAAAATGAATTATAATATAAAATATGTATTAATGTTATGAAGTTAACAAGAACTTATCCATATTTCAGATGTTCTGCTATCATTGCCCTTTGAGCGTTCCCCCATCTTCAGTTGCTCCCAGGCCCCCACCCCTCCCTTTTTCCGTCTATTCGGCTGTCTCACCCTGTAAGTATAGACTATTCTTTTGAATATTTTATTGCATCTTTAAATAAGTTTGATTTATTTGATATTTATAAATATCTTAATTTCATCAAGATTTATTCTTTTTTGTCAATAAGTTAATTTTCATTGCTTTGAAAATTTATCTAAATTAATTACACTTTTTCATTTGTTACTTTTCACATATTTATGTGTTTTTAATTATATTTCTTTAATTTTGTACCATTCCTTAAATTTTATTACTTTCTTTAAAGTTTATTTAATATATTTAATTTAACTTCAAGATTTAATTACACACTTTGTTTGCTTCGTTTTTTATTATTTGACTTGTGAATATCTCATTTTAGATGGGTTAAATTAATTACTTACTTAATATTTTTTAATTTGTATCGGTTTCTTTTATAATTTATTAATCTTTTTATTTTAAAAGAAGCGGGATTTATATTGCTTCTGTTCTAAAAGAATTTTTATGCTATTTTTTTATTTAAATTTATTTATTCTATTAATGTGTTACTTACATTTTTATAGTTAAGTATACATAAAAAAAAAGTCATTCGCAATTTGAGACATTAAAAATTTTCTTAATTTTTCACAATTCTCGTTCTCAATATAAATTTATTTGAAAATACAACCTTATTTCTAATCGCACTAAATTATTATATGGTTGTACGTAAGCTGTATTGAATACAATATTGGCTTTAAGAAGTTAGAATACGATAGGATTTGCTTATCAAAGTTTTCTGCGCAATTTTATTTGCAAAAAATATACACGTTAGATATATCTACCAATTAAACCAACTTTTTCGCAGCTCTGCAACCTTGTTTTTAGACTTCAGTTTAGATAACGCAGCCGTATCTACTTAGGGAAATAATGTGGGGGGGGGCATTATTAAGTCAGGGTTTTGGTATGAGGCACATTTCTCTCACTTTTAATTTGTTTCTTTATTTAATCTATAAATATCTTTTAACCTTTTGTGACGTAGTTTAAAGAGAAGGTACATGACCAGTTTATACTTAGATTCTGTCTTTCCCCTCATCATTTCATAAACCTTTTGCAAGTGAAACAGATGTATAATGACTTTATAGATTTGATAAAATATCTGCATTTCAGTAGTAAAACAAAGGTATCTTTTTAGACTCCTTCACTTTATTATTGAAGAGAAAAGCTTATACAAATGTTCGGTCTGTCTATCTAGGGTCAAAATTTTCAGGCACAGATATAAATGTCGAGACACGATCTATATCTTAAATGAAAGGTCTTGCTGAGACTAAATATCAAAATTCAACCTTAAATGATGATTGAAAATAAAAGGAATTTGCAATTTAAATATAGTTTGTAATTTCTTTAGCCTAAACCATAAATTTTACAGACCATATGTCATACGCAATGTTTCTCTATAAAAAAAAGTAGGATTACGTAAAATTCGATCAAAAGTTTCAAACGGAAATACTAAATTTTGTTAAAAATTATACTTCCTCAGTAACTGTATTGGAAATAACATCTTGGCTCTAAATAGGGATATCTTATCGGAACTAGGGTACTCAGAGACAAGTTTTACCGCTAAGTTTTTCACCAAACTCACTAACTTGGTGACGTGTTATTTATTTATTTATTTATTTGATTGATTGTTTGTTTATTTATTTATTTATTTATTTATTTGTTTGTTTGCTTGTTTATTTGTTTGTTTATTTATTTATTTATTAAATACTCCCAAATTGGCAGAGGCTTTATCATTTTATGTTGCCAACTTAAAAAAAGGAGATTTCAGTCATAAAATGTCTCAAAATTGTTTTCCATCGATATCTTAACCTGGGTATAATAACATAATAAAAACATTTGTAGAAAGGCCCTTTTAGTGACAGTTGTTAATCCTAATTGTTTTGTTTGTCCCGGAATATAATTTAATTTTTTTATCATATCTACACGATATTTGAATTTTGAAAATTTAAAGAAAATAATTTAAAACATATTAATAAGTTTATGCATTCTGAAGTCAAATTTTATTTCTTATTATTATTAACCCTTTTAAAACTTTTTATAGATCTCTATTCTTTATAAAAATATGCATAGTTTGCAAGTTTTAATTTACTAAAATATTAAAAAAATTAAACTAAATTTTAATGATAAAATGCATACTTCAACCAACAATTCATATTTCTCTTTGAAAAAGTTAACTTTTTTTTTTGTATAGTACCATTTTAAGAGGCAGCTTATTTTAATTGCAATAAGAAAACCATATGCATAACCTATAATGAACAGCATCACATGCAGTTTCAAAACTTATACCTATTTGTAAGTTAAAACTTGTTGATATTATACCAAACATTATTTTAAAAAGCATCGAAAAATTATGAAATCTTGAAAATCTCTCGCGTACTCCAACAGTATATCCTCAGGCATCTCAAAACTCTTTGATGGTGAAGAACGCATTTATACTCTTGAAATCAAAAATTGCATAAATTTCCCAGTTTAAAGACATAAAACTTTGTATTGTAACACTCTTTCTCTAAATAAGTGCATAAAGTATTGATAACAGCAACCATGGGAGCGTTTAAAAGAACCCAAGAATTTCATTGCATTTTAAAGAAGAACTATCAAATTTGATCTTCGAAAACGGGCAAAATAACGAATGTCGCCCCCGAGCGAGTTTTATTTTACCTCCCCCCCACCAAACGATTTCACCCCTAAATATTCCATTTCACTTCTCATAACACAGAAATAGGGAAACAAAAGCTTGCCTCTTGCTTATTCTTCTCAAAAATAAAGTAAAACGTTATAAAGGGTGAGAGAGGAAGACAAATGATGCCTTAAACTGCTAAAACAGACCATCCCCTCCCCCATTCCTCCAAACGATCTAAATCGCAGACGATAGTTATGCACACAAACTTCCAACAATGCAAGGGTTGCGGCGCAGAGCAAGTCTTGGCCCTCAGGGCGGAAAAGGCATTTCTGCAAACATCGTGATCCGATGTTTTGCCAAAGAATGTTTGGGCTTTAGAACATGACCCTGGGGGCGATCCAGGGATGTGTAAAAGGTTTGCGCCACCTTTTTAAAAACAGTTGCCAGATCCTTAGAAGAGATTGTATGTATTAGTTACGCGATTAGGCATGCCCTCAGTGGCGGAGACCTTAAGTGCCTATTCGGTTTGGAATTGCTGACGTCATTATATCCTCGCCTCTCCCCAATCCGCAATCTGCTTTTGTCATGCTAACGAGTTTACTTTTGTTGGAAGATACCCCACCACCTCCACACCTCCTCTCTCTTAAAGATTTATCCACCTTCATTCGCAAACACAAATTCGGAATTTACATTCCCTCTTCTAGAGTCAATATTTAGCAACAAAGCCACGGATGCTATTACGACATCAAAGATTTTCTCTCGCGCTCGGTGGAATTTTTTCTCCCCCCCCTCCTCTCTTACATCGCTATTCCCTACATATTTGTGGCAACACCTCGTTGGCTGGGATGGTAATAACTTTTGTGTCGATCCTCCTTATTCAATTGGGCATTCTTCTCTCCTCCTCCATATCTCTTCTTCTTCTGCAAATATCTCTCTCTTCGAATTATGACTACAGGGGCAGACCGGCAAACATCGACATTCTTTTCAAATCAAGCATCGGCGCGCGTTGAAAAGCGAATTTCGAGTGTTGCCCGCGGGCTCTCGCAATTTGCTGCGTGGGGCTGCGCCAACAAAAGCCCCCCTGTTTGCTGGGGCTCTGATGAACCGCGGATCGTATTTGCATTATCCAACCGCCAGGAAAATTTTCTCCGCCCCGCTTTTCTTTGGCCGACCGCGCTACATTAGTCAACACCTACATTCCTTTTTTTACCCACTCGGTTGGGGCGGGGTAAAATGGAGTGCCCCGGGTGAGGAATTTGAAGAGGGTAATGAATTTAAACCGCCCCTTCAATTGCGGTGCTTGATTCGATTCCGTGCGAGCAATTGCCCCTGGTAATCTATGAATAGGTGTCATGTGATATTAGATCCAGGACATAAGGAGTCACCAGAACAGTTTCTGTGTCTGTCACACGTTATATGAAAACCTATTTCATCTGTTCTGCTGTTATTTAGATATTTAGGCAATGGTATTATTTTGATTGAACGTAAAGATCCTTATGCATGTTAGTCTATTGTTTTTTAGAATTGTCCTTTATTCAACGCAAAATAAAATCTTTGAAATGAGAATTTAAACGTGGACTCAAATGAAAAGCAATAATAAATGCAAATACAAAAAACTCAAAATCTGGTTAAAAACGAATATTAGAAACATTGATTTAAAAATAAAACAAAACTTAGGATAAAAATGCCAGAAACTGTGAATTTAAATTAAATAAACTTGAGTTTCATTGTAAAATCAAACATTAATTCAAGTACAAAATAAAACATGGGTACAAGTTCAAAATTAAACCTGGATAATTGTCCTGTTTTGAAGAATAAGGTGTTTAAATATTTTCATTCTTTTTAAAATGTTAGAATAAAAACTAAGAGCGTAGAATCACCACTATCACGGTCAAATGCTAAAATTTGAAATGCATTAACTTAATTCATCATTTGCTATTTCAATATTTTTAATTAATAAAAAACAAAAATTCACCAATTTGGCTAGAACGGTGAAATTTTTGATAACAATAATGCTTAAAATTTGTGCCGAAATGGTAGACAAAGGGAAATGTTTGGCTATAAAAGTAGTTAACAATTCCTATTTTTGCATTAGGAAAAAAAATAAAGATACATAGACTCTGTACTTCTCGATAAATGAAAGCAGAATCTAGAATTATAATTACTTGTTTTTATTTTTAGAAAAGAAATAATTAAATGTGAATACAATGTCCAAAACTATTTATCACATAACTTAAAGTAGTGAAACCTGATCCAATTGAGCACTTACTCATAAACGTTCGGGTAAGGATACACCAGATGTATGGACTTAAATTAAAAAAAAATAATAATATTATTTATTGAGAAAAAATATCATCATATTTATCATACTCTTAAAAATAATTGAGTTGAAATTATAACCAAGACGTTGTGAAACTTTTTTGTATGATACAAATGCTTATTTTAATTTAAAACATTTTAGAATCGATGAACGTAATTACAAAATATCCCTAAAAAATTTCTTTCATTGAAAGGAAAAAAAAAAAAAAAAAAAAAAAAAACAAGATTCTTACTTCTAAAATACAAATATCTTACAATTTATATATTTATATGAAATATTAAATTATCACATGGATGTTTTTATAAAATCTATTTCCTATTATTATTATGCAAATGTACTTAGTTTCATTTATTACAACCTCTATTTCAACTTCTTTTTTGCAATTCCAAACAAATATACGAATTCTTTATAAAATTTTAGCTCCCCAGAATAGCATAAACAAGCATATTTCATAAACAGTCTATTTACGAAAATTGAAAATCAATTTAAATGACAAAGTTGATGAGAAAAATTCTACTTTATATTCCAAAAAATTCTTCAAAACATTACTTTCCCGTTTCTTTCTTCGGGCGATAGCTCCTTATTTGCATGTAAATCGAATTCATTGTTTCCCTAATAGGACTTCGCCTTTTAAATCTCATTTCGGCGCTATCAGAAATAATGAAATAAAAATCATCATATCAGGCAATTTATAAAAATTAGTGTTCATATTATCATGATAATTCACTTCATTATGAAATTAATTATTCCAAGTAGATTGGAAGATCTGCTGAATGAGTTTTCTTTTTATATTTCTAAAAAATATTTTAAATTAGAAATTTTTCTGTTGCCAAAATTGAATGGTGAAGTATATCGTTTGCAATTTTTTTGTAAAAAAAAAAATATTTAATTATATTTCTTTATAATCAAAAAGAAGTATTTTCTAATTTTTTTTTTCAGATTTCAGTCGAAAACAATATATTTTTTTTATGTTTTAGGCTTTTGAATGATCTATTTAATTTTATTACCAATTTTTTTTTCTAAATTTCGTCACAATGCATGAAAATATTTAATTAAATTTGTATTATCTGAGTTTGAAAGTAGTATTAAAAAGTTTCATGTATAAAAAGTAATTAAGTAGTGATTTTACTATTCTGAGTTTTAAAATTTTAATTTATGATTAACTCCTACTTTCAGATAATTCGTTGCTAGAAAAATTCACTCAGGGGCTATATTACACTACACATTTTAATACAACTTTTTGTTATGGTTTTTAAGGATGATTTACGTAAATTAAATCAAGAACATTCTCATTAAAAATAATATTATATTAGCGTTCGTAAAATAGTATTATATGAACGTAATATAATTATATTGTATCTAGCGTAAGTATAATATATTATATTTAGCTTAAATATAATTATATTGTACTTAGCGTAAATAAAATGTGACACTTACCGAAAATATAATATGTTATATTTAGCTTAAATAGAATGTGTTATAGTTAGCGTGAACATAATTGTAAAAAATGTAATACAAGTTCACACTAGTAAAAATGAAAAACAGTCTTACCCAGTTTTGGTTTTTGCTTGATCATTTAATTTTTGATTTTTCATGAATTGTTCAAGAACTTTTTCTTAACATCTCTAGAATAGCATAGAAAGCATGTTTAGGATTGATTGATTTTTAATATACATCCTCTATTTTCAAAACTATTTAAATTTGAGAGTTTTCAGTGGTCAAATACACAAGGAGCAATAAGAAATGCTCATGAAAAACATTTAAAAAAGTTATAGAAGTCGTTCTGAATGAAAAGTTGCCATTTTAAGAACAAAATACGTCGTCTGCTACGCTCAGGTTCAGATATTTTTCGCATGCGTTTCATTATGCTACTTGGTTGCCATGTCACGTTCCCTAAACTTATGTTCTTTTCTCCATGATCTCGTTTCAGACAGCGGTTACGGTTACCAGTCGGACCTGCACGATGACAATTTCGTGAGACGAAAACAAAGGCGGAATCGAACCACATTCACCGTTCAACAGGTAAGGCGTAGAACATTTTATTTCCTTTTTTTCTCTCAAAGTACATATAAATGGTAAAAAGGGAGAATTTAACCCCTATTTCAGTCATTCCGAATCCGCACCTGAGCTGAATTCTTTCATAGGTCGAGTAGAATCCTAAAGAATTTCGTTTGCTTTACATGGCAACACCGGTAGTGTCGTCTGCGAATTTCGAACAACGTTAGCGTCGTGTGTTTTGTAAAGGAATTCATGCTCAAGGAAAAGTTGCTGCATTGTTTTTCCACGAGTGGAAGCGAAAGAACGCATGTTCCGAAACATGTTTGAATTTCCTATATGGAAATGCCAAAACAATAAATTCTGCAGCTTTAAATAAGATTTATCTTACATTGCAATCCAGGAAAGGCGTTTATTTTATCAATAGAACATATAGTGTTTTTCCCCGGCGTTGGAATATATGAATATATTTTCGAGTACAAGTTCTACTAAGGTCTAAAATATATTTAATTCTTAAAATATACAATAACCGAAACTTTTAGAACACGTTTTAAATTCTAACCATTCTTAAACCAATATAAACAATACAGTGTATAATTATATCTTGAATCCCAAACCAGTACAGATAACCTATTTGAGATTTAGCTATAGATTATTTCATATAAATGTTACTTACAGTTTAATTATTTTTAGGCAAAGTGCAATATAAGGTTAGAAAAGGTTCAACTGTGCATGGAAACTGGTAAACAACTTCGTACTTTAACTAGATGAGAAAGAAAGTTTATCCAAAAATATTTCATGGCATCAATCATTTGAGCGTTTTATTACTTTTTTAGTAAGTTTCAAAGTCATGACACAAAAGAAAATATATTAAACATTTTTGTAAACTTTTCTTCGCTTGGGGAAGAACAGTTTCATAACGGAATGAAATGTTTCACGATTTTGTACTAGAACTTTAATTGAAACACATTTTTTAATTAAGATCTTTTAGATTTGCGGTGTTAAGTAGCATTAAAAGCTGTAGTAAAACATTTTAGAATTTTTCCGATTTGAAATACATTATAATGTGTATTACTCAAAGATTTAAAAAAAATTGTTGCATACTAATTGTTTATGATATTTTCTCCTTTAATTTAAGCTTGAAGAACTAGAAAAAGCCTTCGCTCAAACTCACTATCCAGATGTTTTCACCAGAGAAGATCTGGCCATGAAAATTAATTTAACAGAAGCTCGGGTTCAGGTGAGTTATATTTTCCCAATGTTTATTTTTTAAGAAAGTGGAATTAAATAATTAATATATTCAACGGAAGAAAAAAAAAATTAAAAGCAATTTACAGACCCTTAATTTAATGTGTATGCTCATATTCATTGAATATTAAACTTAGTTTTACGGAAAACTTATGTCACGATGTATATGTATGTAATAGTGATTTTGTAATGCGACTTATTAGATTTATTAGTATTGGAAGACCGTGCCAGTTTGAAATCAGGTAATTGCACTAATTATGGCTATTTTCAACAAGGGGAATCTGTTTTTACTTTAGAAAAGAAGTTTTTGTCTCATACATAGATAACGTCATTTTATATTGATAGACATTTTACACATATTATCAGAAGATGACTTAGAATCCGATACAATTCACTTAAACCATGAAGAAAGTTAACGATATTGAATATCTAGATTGGCTTACTACTAGTTTTAAGTAGATAAAACGTTTTTCTAAAATTACGAAATAACTTTAAGGTAGGTCTAATTTATATAATATTTTTAGAAACGTCCAATATGGTAGATTGAGAGATTCAACAATATTTCAAAAACTAATGCATTGAAGGGAATATAATGTAGGGTTTGTAATTTATTATACACGTTTATGTCAATACAACATGCCATTGATAAACTATTCTTAAAACGTCCGAAATATGAGGGAAATACGGTCATGTATGAAATAGGAAATCGTTTCGAATTCCATCGAAACGTTTGAATTAATTATGTTTTTTATTTGGAACTGCGAATGTTGTAACAAAAGTCAATAATATTGAATACTTCGAGAGTGATAATCGATCTGATTAAAATTTTGTATTCAGTATTTTATAATTGTATAAGGTAAACTCCATGATTAAAAACACGATTTTCAAAATGTACATAGTATATTCATAAAGATAACCAAATGGGTAAAATTGAAAGAAAGAAACGAAAAATGATCTGTTCGACGAAAATTACATTTCTAATATTTAAGTAAATTTTTTATTTAAGAATTTGTATGAGATAATTTCTTAGGAATTTGTTTGAGATAACGCTCGATGGGAGAAACTGTATGATCATTCAAAAATACTTTGATTTTTATACGATTTTTATCTGGTGTATTAATGATTACGTACATTTAAGAGATGGGGCAAGTAGTACTTCTTGCATACAAATGAATCTGGCAACAATTGTTTTTTCGTAATTTTTGATAATATATATTCCAAGTTCAAAGGTCAAATTATAATTATTTTTAACTCATTAAGAATTTATAGTTTTATGCTAAAAACCACCAAAAACAGCATTTGAAAGAATGCAAATGAGACTAAAGATCAGTTGTGTTTTTTGGATTTCGATTAATATTGGAGATAATTTCTTTTCAATAAAACATTGTATTTTTTAATATTTTCGAACAGTAGAAAACTACTATTAGAAGAATCTTCTAAATGGAACTGGTCCACCAATGAATATTCAATAAAGTTGCATAACTGATGTGATAATAAACATGCAGAGCTGTGGATTTAATTACGTCATAAAATCTATGGAGATAATCATACATTAGATACGATGTTTAGTAAACCTGACCAAAGCATTGATGCAAAAACATGTAGCCTAATTCAAAGGACAGGTTCTTTTCAACAATGATGATGTTTGCCCGCATGTTGTAAAACCATTCAAAGAAACTGAAACTTCTAATTCTCTGGGTTGCATTGTCTTCACTCTCTCCGTATTCAACTGATCTTGCTCCTTCATATTTATATTTTTTTAACTCGTTCTGATAGATCTTTCTGGAAAGTGGTTAAGTTCTTATAAGGATAAAAGCATTTGAGTTGATGATTGCATTGCTTTAAAGTAGCCATATTTTTTTTCTTCTTGCAATAAGTTTGTTGTTTACTTGTTGGAAAATTTTAGCATCTAAAGGAAAATGATTTAAATAAATCTTTTTTTCATTTTTTAAAGGAAATGAATGTCTTATTTTTTTGCCATCAAATCTTTATAAAAATATTTGATAATAATATAGGATCATCTATATTCAAAATATTATGAGTTGTTTGGGTTACACATTATTTTGATTTGATTATATGATTTCCTTTTCAGCATAAATATATATATTACCAAAAGTGGCCCTCTAATTTATAATTACTTTTGGATCTAACTATCATTTTATTTCGCTTTGCAGTAATTTAAGAAAATTTAAGTATACATTTACAGAAATACAGCATTTACTAAAAGGCAAATAGCTTTTATACGCTTTATGAAACATCCTTCATAAAAGCAAATTAAAGCTTACTTAAAGGGTAAGGCGCCAAATATGATTATGGGAAATCTGCCTTACTTTTTACCTATTAAAAATGAATAAAAAACATAATGAATTACGAAAAAAATTACTTTCAAACTTTTAAAAAGATTTTGCTCATACATTTTTAGAGAATAATTCGGCGTGAAATTTCATTAATCCTGTAGCATCCAACTTCGTCTACGTAAATGTATATTAACTTCATTCGGCTAAAAAAAAACCCATTAAGAAATTCTGGGTTGTTTATCATGATCAAAAGTGTATAAGAATGTACTAATAAGAAAATGTTACCTTAAAAAGTAGATTTTTTTTTATAGTATAATGCATTCCTTAAGTTCCTATCAGCTAGTTTTCTGATTTATTAACACGATTCAATGCTCATTAACGGAGTATTAAGCAACAATTACTTAAGCACTCCAACATACACAAAAAATTACATGCCCATTTACATAAAATAAACATTTAAACAAGCCGGTTTAATTAATAAGTGAAAGCGTAAAAAACCCGATTTTCATGAAATAAGTCTTATTGATAAACGGGGTATTGCCAGAAAAAAAAATCTAATTAGTTATTCCGGATTCTCTCACATTTATTATAACGACACCTTATGACAAAAAATGATGCTATTAGTTGCTGTTTTCCCATTTGCAGTAATGTTCTTTGTCTATGATCTTGTTACATAATGACGAGAAAACAGGGGCAGCAAATAATTTTTATATTCGTAAAAAAAACCCTTCTTTCTTTAATACCTAATTAAACGATTTTTTTCCCACATCTGCGTTCTCTTATTCGAATTCTCGATCGGAGAGAGCTACTTAGCGGAAATTCTATTCTCGGTCGAGTTAAACAGTTTAAAGCTTTTACGAAAACGTTAATTCTGGCGGAGAGCTAATATGACCAACTACAAAGAGAATAGTAGAGCAGGAAGATGCAACATCGCTCCTAAGGCGCATTAAAGGCGGCACATAACGTCGTTAGGCGGCGCTGCTTGTAAAAAAATCTAATTCGGCAATGTTCATCAGTAATTTGGATTAAACTCGGCGCTAGGAAAGAACGTATAATCATTTTATCGCTTCTTTGCAGACGATACCTTTTCCTTCTTCTTCATTCCATCGGTTGCGCCATTTTTTATTTTAGCTAGAACTTTTTTTTGTTCTTTTTGTTCTTTTTAGCTGGCAGGAAGAAAGTAAGTGCGTCGCAAACGCTGCATAATTACGTAGACTTCGTAAAAAAGTTTTAATTTCGTTAGTTGCAGGTCTCTAATCCATATGAACTATTCATGAACGCAACGTTTGTGCTATAAAATGCCACTTCCTTCTTTATTATCAGCTTCTACATCGCCATTTTTTTTTTATTTTTTATTATTCTCCTTTTCTTGCACTTCTACTTTCACTACAAGCGGATTCTTTCCTCTTTTTTTTTTGCCTTTTTCTTGACAGCGAAAATCTTATAAAAATATTACTGACTTTCGCGGCTCAGGAAATCAATTATACATTCTGCAGCTTTTTGTTTTGTTTTTCTTCCTACTTTCCCTCATTTCTTCGTCGTTATCTTACTTTTATCTTTTAGTGGAGAGATTTTTAGTAATACTAATTTGTAATTTTAATAAAACATGACAGTGTCGCAGTCGGTTTTTAAAAGCTGGCGTCTTCCGCAGCACATAAATGCAAATGCAGAACGTCGTGGGACAGTTTTTGAAACCCTGCTGTTTTCCTTCACTTATTTACTTGCACCGTATCCTTTCTTTTTCTGTTACCTCCGTGCATTATTCATTTTTGCGGTGTTTTTGAGCATCATTTTTTCAAACAAACCCCTAATGCTGTCTTTCATCTCGTTGCCAGATACACACTCCTAAAAAAAAGTCGTCAAACATATCCCTGCTTCCATAAACCACTAATTCTATTGGCATCTTTCGAATGGGGAATGGAATTTTTTTTGTGTGTGACTTTTTTTCTTCTTCTACATTCCCGAATCCTCAGCGGCTGAAAGAACGTTATTCCATTTGCGGAATGATAAATAAAACTAGAAACCTTGCACACGAAGAACCTATTGAGATCCTTTCAAAAAACCTGCCGCACACAACGTTTGCATGAGAGGATTTAAAATGAGTATGGCTCTCTCAAATTATCATCATGATGCTCTTTCGCTTTTGTTATGTGATAAAATATACAGCTAGGATTCATATTGGGAAGCATATAAGGCATTGAAACATAGCAAGATGCATTCACAAAATGACACTTTCTGAATGGATTTGAAATGAGCACTTAAAAATTAACTCTGCAAGCGTTGTAATTCCGTATGTAGACGTGGTCTAGAGGCTAGTACAGAGTGCATTAAGAAATGCGTTGAAATTTATTTCAGTGAACTTGGGGTGGTTGAAAAGTTTGGTTTTTATTAAAAAGCTTGTCGAATGAAGTTGTAGTATGTAACGCGAAAATAATCTTTTTGATTAAGGGGTTGTGCAACTTAAGTTTGATTGAAAAGTTAATATGTTCAGAAAGTATTTTCTGCGGGGATTTGTTTTGATGAATTAGGAGTTTTACTTCAGAAAGAGTTTTCTAATTTTTTTTATTGGGTTTGAGTCTGTAAATTATTAAGATTTTAAACTGTAAATAATTAATTAAGTTAAGGGAAGCTGCTTTATAGGGCATGTGGATTTTTATTTGCACTTTTATTTATTTTGAAATTCTTTTTCACTAACATAACTTCATTTAAATATATTTGTTTCGAAATACAAAGCACAATTTTTTTAAAAAAAGTAATCATGTAGGGAAGCCAATTTTAATATTAGAAGCCCTTCTAATATTAAAATGGCATTTTAATAACGTTTGAATACATAAAAAGTAATATTAAGTTGTTTTTTTTATCAAAATATTTATACTTTTTTCATTGTTAGCAACATAGATTGCATTAGTTTTGAATTTTGAGCATTTGTCTTTGAAGAAGAAATGGACGATTGTAAAACTCAAAATATTTATTAATAAATAGTAAATTTTTAAATTCAAGCCTTCAACCTAATTGTTTGGACAATTACTTATTTAATAAATAAAGCATGAAGTTTGATTATTATTTAAAGCAGGCTCTGTAACACACAACTTAAATTCAAAATGTATACAGTATTTAATAAAAGTTTTAGTTCTCTCCTCCATAGGCCTCCATATATTAGCATATTAAAATCTATAGATTCACTCCATAGATTTTACCATGCTAAAATATTATATTAACGCATTCTAAAAAAAAAAATAGAATATACTGCTCCAGTCAATAATAATACAACTCAAAATTTATATTTTTCAAAAAGGAATTTGCAATAATAATAATAATAATAATAAAAACAAAAAAAAAACACCTTTTGCAGCATAGTTCCAGATAGTTATATTGATGTGGTTGAACTTCTTTCGACCACTAAAATTGGATGAAAATCTATATAAGAAGGACTTTACTATAACAATATACGTGCTCGGTTAGGCTGCAATTTCCTTGCACATTGTCCTAACTCAAAAATTTTCACTAGCTTGAACTCTTTTTCTATTTACTCCTCTGGTTATCATATTCTACAGTAGAACAATGCATTTTTATATTGAATGATATTTAATTATGTACCCCAGCCTTAAAAATTACTGCATCCCTTTTTTTCGATTTTTAAATAACGAATCTGACATCATGCACGTATCGAACTACCTTATACAAAGCTTTACAATAGTGGTTTTAATTTTTAAAGAGTAGCAGTACTATTAAAGGAATAGAAACTTCTTCAATTTGATGGTATATTATGTAAAATTATGGGCAGTGCAGATAATATTCCTTACCTCTAGGACAAACATTTTAAACAGTTTTTCTATTATTAATAGGTAGGATGCATATATTTAATTATCTATATATCTAATAGGTATCTATATATCTAATAGGTATCTATATATCTAATAGGTATCTATATATCTAATTGTCTATACATCTAATAGGTATCTATATATCTAATAAGTATCTATACCTTTAATGGGTATCTATTTATCTAATAGGTATCTATATATCTAATAGGTATCTATATATCTAATAGGTATCCATTTATTTAATAGGTAAGATTTATTTTTGGTATTGTCATTTCTGATATTTCGACATACTTTTACAGTCAAGATTTTATTTAAAAGGACTTGTACTGTAAAGCGTTGAACTGCATTGGGTTGAACTGAAAGGGCTTGATCTGCATTGAGCGGGAAATATTGGCCATCCCAGCTGAAATTGTCACGAACGTAGTGACCAACTTTGCTGTCCGTTTGCTAAGAATCATTGGGGGTGGATGGCAAACACATTAAAAAATGACTGGTCTTGTACGTTGTCACCTCCTAATTGCGTCCTCTCTATTCCTGTATGTGCGTGTTCAATAGAGCTTAATTGTGGGTCCTTATGATTTGAACCTCCTTGTGTCAAAGATTCACCATATTTTCCTACGAAGGCGTCAGTTCCCTTCAAGATACTTCAACATCAAAAACAACTATAAAAATTCTTGACGTCACTCGAATCACCCCCAAACACCTTCTACACCTTTACTCACACCGTATATTCAATCCGATCCCTTTCTCCGCCACTTCTGACCCTCCAATTACCACAATTTTACGAGAGCATTGATTTCTGATCCGATCGAAACGGCGCAGAAAGATATTCTTGCGAAAAAGAGGCAGAAGGAGTGGGGGGGGGGGGGGGCTAATGAAGAGGAGCCTCTCCCCCCCCCCCCCTAACCCCGATCTGCCGTCGTTAGTGTCAGTCGGCGGGGCCCGGGGCTGTACATCACCCGCCGCCCCGTCGAATGGCCCCGTTGGGAACGAGGGCCCTGCCGCGCTGCCCGAAACGAGGTTTTCGTCAAAATTAAGCAACTTGGCTCGCTAATCTCTTGCCACCCCCCCCCCCATCCCTTCTTCTTTCTACCCCGTTTTACGGGAGGTTTATGCTTTGTTTTGGGTTTTGGAGGTAGGAGATCGTGTTATTTTGGATTTGGGTCAAAGTGTAGGAGCAAAAAACAAGAGAGTTGTAGATATGCAATTAAAATTTTAACATCGCTGGGTGTAAGAACTAAATTATTATTTGTCTGAAATGTCATTTTTTTTTTTTTTTTTTTAATTTTCGTACTAGAGTTAAGTATTTTAAAGGATTAAAATTTGAGGTCTATTATTTTTTTATGTTACGTTTAATGACTGGTTGTTTATAAATTTGTGGTTAATGAAATTTCAGATAATTTCTCAAATTTATTTTTATATGATTCATATAATTTTATTGATGAAAATATATTATCCATCATTTGGATGAAAAATTTCATATTTCGTAAAGTTGGTGGTTTGAGTTTTCTGGTTATTTCTTTATTTAAGAAGTAACTGTAGTTTCCTTTTGAAAGTCCTTTTGGAAGGCCTTTTAAAAAGGCTCACTACCTTTATGAAGTCAAAAGTACAGATTTTGATCTAAAGATACGATAGAAACCCTAATGATTTGTATAGACATTAAATTGTATAGAGACGTTATTGTATAGAGACGTTATTGTATAGAATTTTTTGTTTAGTGATAGAGACGATAGATACCTTATGTATTTGTATACAAAACAGTGTCATAACATTAAAGCAGAAATTAGATACTTGGGAACCCTTGAGTGTTTCTTTCAATCTCGTAAAATATTTGGGATTATAAAATCATAATTAATCTAAACCTTTGTGATTTGCTTCATTTATATCTTCCTTACATGAAGTATCGTTTCTTACTTTATATTTTCGTTATTAACAAATATATCTTACTCTCAAACTTTCACTGCTCTTTCACTGACAATTTAAAAAAAAAAAAAAACATAAACGAAAATATTCACTAATTAGTTTTAAGTTAAAAGGCATTATTAAAAAATAATAATAATAATAATAATCGAATAACAACATATTCAACATTCAAGTACTCGTCTTATTTTAAAATCAGATATAACAAATTATTTGATTTCCAATTATTTAAATATCGATAAAAGTAGCAACGGAAACTAGATTTTGTTCTAAAATAATATACACAAGAATTTTTCTTTGAGAAGTTAATCTGTTCGAAATTATGTGAAAATTGATTCGCTGACTTATACGAAGAAATGTACGCTTGCAAAACGACTTTCTCTTTAAATTCGAAAAATAATGTTTCTACTATTTTAAAGTGAGTAAAACGATTTCATATGGTTGATTGGATAAGAAAACAAGTCGATGATTGGAATGTTTCCGGACCAAACACGATGTTCGATCCTCTGATTTTCAGTGAAATAGAAAAAATAGAAGAGAATGTGTAACTAAAAAATAAGCAAAAAGGTGGTGGAGATAATTTCCCAATATATTAAAAAAAAAAAAAAAAAAAAAAATCTACGAATTTCTAAGTACCTATTTCTATATTTTTCTTTAGTCTAAATGCCCATCGCAGTATCTTTATATAATTTCATTGGTCCTGTTTTATTTGCGCTTAATACCTTATTTTTAATAATAACGAGAATTATTTTGATCTTTCACATAAAATCCATTATCTTTATATTTGTTGATATTGTTAAGCGATACTTTTTTCAAACTTCCTTTACATTTACATATTGAAGGCGATTAACGAATATAAAGCTGTATTTTTTCATTTTTTTTTTCCATAAAGATTATTATCACTATAGTTCGGACCAAACTTATTTGGCAATAAGTACCCGGATGAAAACACCTTTAATAAAGGCTCTAATTGGCTGCAAATTCCTTGAAGTGGATAATGATTAATTGTTTTTACTGTAAACACTTCATTTCATTCAAAGAAGGAACCAATTTGTCGCGTGATCGTTTCTGGATGGAAGTTCCAGTATATCAAACATTTTTTATTAACTGCCGCGTCAATTCCAATCATCCCATTCCATCGACAACAGGGAGGCATAATGCTCAACTGATGGCTGGATTGTTCCAGTGTTAGCAGTATATAAACATAAAGCTAGTATTACACACAATTCATGACCTTTTAATTGACTAAACGACTGGCGTCACAGGAACTGGCCTAGTCTAAATCAGCCTTGATGCAATAAAGAAGGTATTAAGATGAATGGATATATTAAGCTTTTAGATACTTCCCTGGGAAAAAGTAGAATAGTGTGGTTATTAAAATTCTCGTTTTAAATTTTAGGTATCTGCTATTAGGAAATCGGACTGTGTACCTGGTCACCGTTTATAGCAATAAAAATAATCAATCGCAATATGCTGAGAAGAGAACTAAGGATGAACAAATATTTTTTTAAAATTTTAATTTATTTCTTCAATGAAACAATATCAAAATTAAAAATAAAAAAATTAAATAAATATGATAAATGATTTTTTGGACAAATATTTTTCAAACCACATGATAGAGAAATGTATTAAAATTAAGTTTGAAATACATTGAAGCATTATTTCATTTACAAGAAAGATTGGTAGGTTCCCATATAATTTGAGCAATTACTACGAATATTTAAATAAATAAATAAATAAATAAATAAATAAATAAATAAATAAATAAATAAATAAATAAATAAATAAATAAATAAATAAATAAATAAATAAATAAATAAATAAATAAATAAATAAATAAATAAATAAATAAATAAATAAATAAATAAATAAATGGGCAATGGTACAGCAATTTCCCTACTTCAATCAAATTTGGTTCGTATTTTTATTATTATTATTTGTGTTATTATCCCATATTTTCTGTGTGTAAAATAATAATATAGAATTTCTAAACCTACGTCTGGAAACACTGACCCCACAATTCTTGAATCTGACTTATTTAGGATTTTGTATAGTATGTTTTATATCACTTAAACGCTTTTATATTGAGAAGAAGCGTAATAAGCGGCTGAAAAGATAGCAGGGTATGAAAGATTTGAGTAAAACTTTAACATAGTTGTTGGTAAATGTTGAATTTTTTTTAAAAAACCTCAAACGAGAAGGATTCGAATAATCTATATTTTAGTAAAATTTGTAGGGAGTAGGAAATGAATATTATAGGAATGAGTGGAGTCACTATATTTCAGTTTGAAATTTTTTGTAAAATATATCAATTTTTTATTTCAATAATTAGCGGTTTTGCTCATAATATGATATTGGGTAGCTTGTTAATTTTCTGCTACAGTTTCTTTTAACAACCAGATGGTTAAATATTCCATTTTATGTGAACTTTATTTTTTCTGTGTCGTATTTTTATCTTGAAGACATTTTTAACAGGCGTCGAGGTACCTTAAATAAATATTAACAACTTTTCTTATTTTTAAAGTTCAACTTAAAATGTATTTAAAATGTATTTTTAGATTCAAATTAAGCAAAATTAAAGTTGTAAAAGGAAATTTCCCTCAAAAGCTTCAAGAATTATTTTTAATTTGATTTGAAACGAAATAAAAATTGCAAAAAAGCTGAAAAAGGGAATCAATTTTAATCAATTTATTCATTAATAGCAGAATACATTACATAATACTAAATATTTTACTTTAAATTTAACTAATAATCTTTTTCTGAGGAAAAGTATACAGCAAATGTCACAAGTTTCTCCTTCTATGTTTGGATAAGGAGGTTTATTTTTAAACACAACTAATATATTTTTTTTTCTGTAAAAGAAAATGTCTAAGAATCTTTTTTCCACATACACTTCAGTTTATTTTATTTTCTATCTACAACTTGCTCTACAAATATGAATCTGTTGAATTCTGTAAACATAAAATGCAGAATTTATTTATTTATGTGTTCAAAGTCAATATTTTCTTCAACTCTGTTGTCATAGACTTAAAACTTGATTTAAATTTATACATTCTGTTCATTCTTGAAAATTGATTTTTTCACGTCAATCACTATCCGAAGGTTCATGAAATAAACTTTTTTTTGTAGGCTTTTTCTTAATGGTTTGGCTTTTTTCTAAAATTTTAACTTCATAAGACCGAATTTAATATTATTTTACAATATCTTAAGGGTTTCCTGTTTAAATCATATCACATATAAATATACAGATCTAATTCTATAAATATTTACTGAAGACTAAATTGTCAAATCAAGAATATCAGAATGAGTTATTTAGAACACCTATCTATTGTTGTCTGCAGGAATAGGTAGAGTTTTAATTTAAATTAGATTTTTTTTGTATAGTAGGAGATAAAGATTCATGTTAACCCTCCTTACTGGCTTACCGGAGTAAATATAACGGTATAAATGCAAATAAAGCCTAATATATATAATAAGCCTAAGTATATATTTTCCAGCAATTCAAAGTAGGAGAAAACCTCATTATATCTCTGGCAACTAATCTACTAGAAGTAGACCCTCCGAATTTCTTGTCAGTATTGAATTTATATTACGCTAAATTAAGCTATTTTTATGAACTTAAACAATGTACTTTATACGTATACAACATAAATACATTTCAACGGTGTCAAATCTATATGTATGTAGTGTTGAAATATACCCACTGAAGTTTATTTAAATTTGCCTAATTTGGGCTTTTAAAGACAATCACTCACTTCTGAAAAGGAATTTCAAATCTTTGAGAGTATATTTATATAAAGAATTGTTTAATCAATTAGATGAACCAGTCTCACTTTTCTCAATAAACATCACATTAAAAAAAAATTTGGTGAAGGGAAAAAGAATTTGGTTTTTACTTAGCAGGTCACAAAACTGTATTAGTTGCACAACTATTAGCGTTTATTTAGAAATGAAGAGAAAGCTTTTGTAATATGTAACTTTTTTAGAAACTTGGTTATGCTACCGGTCCCCAATTGAATATAAGAGCTAGTAGGGAGGAATTCAAGTTGTTGAAATGTTACCCTACAATTATAATAAAAACTATCTTTACATATTAAAAATCCAATATTTCTTTTCTATTCCAGGTATGGTTCCAGAACCGTCGGGCCAAATGGCGCAAGGCGGAGCGCCTACGTAAAGAACGCGAGGAGAAGGATCGGCTCCCCTCTGACGATCAGGGGTCCACCGCCGCCCCCGAAGAGCCCGCGGACGACCCGTCGCTCCCGGCGGCCCCTTCACCCGCATCATCTCAGCGACACATTACTGACGAAGATGAGGCCGATAGTAGCGGAAGGGAGGACGATCTGTCGCCGCCGAGGGCTTCCGGGGCACCTGCCGCTACTGGTTCGGCATCCGGAGACGACGCGACCGGTGAAGGAGCGATCGAGGTAGGCTTGAGATCGATGTGTGGGGGTGGTCTGTGGGAGTGAGGGGGACTAGTTGAGGATGTTTTGTGTAGTGTCGGTTTTGGGGATTTATGTTGATGTTTGGATGTGTGTGATGTTTCTGAGTTGTTTTGATGTGTGGAAAGGAGGGAAAAAAAAAAAAAAAAAAAAAAGGAATTATACTATTTTTCTAAAAAATTTAATTTAATTTTCAAATGTTATAAAAGTAATTTATAAAAAGAAATTCATTCATTTGTTTTGGATAGTGTATTGGATTTTGAAGAATTGGCATTAATTTTAATGGAATCAAATTAATGTTCTTAATTAAGTTATTTAATAGCATATTATAGCATATTTTTTCGCATTATTTAGCATTTATAGCATATTTAAAAAAAAAAAAAAAAAATTTAAGGAAGGTACGTTTACTTTTATAAAAGTTACGTTAATTTGAAAAAGTTGCATCAATTTAAAATAAAGTGTATTAATTTAAAAATAACTCGCCTTAAAGAAAAATTCTTAGTTAAAATTTTTTTGTGTACTTTAAATAAATTTTCAGTGTAAGTATCACTAATGGAAATATTCATGTCTTGTTTTTTCGTAAGCATTTTAATTAGCAATGGTAACCATTTAATTGGCAATATCTCTCATGGGCACCAATTGAATTTTAAAACCCCGAAAATTTGAATATCTTAAAAATATAGTTCTTCACGTTTACATACAAATAAAAAATAAAGTTGAGAATTTTTTTTTCAAAGGTCTGAATAGAAAAATACTTTTTAAAAATAAATAGAAAAAAAAATCAAACAGCGTTATTAAGTTTTGTCTTAAAAGGAAATTTTTGAAAAGAATGTTTGCTCAACTCAAAAATCAGCATATAGAATATCACCAAATTAACTTCTGCAAATAAAAGAGAGTAAAGAGAGTTACTAATTAAACAAATAATTTTCAGCGTAAGTTACGATATTTTGAGAATAATATTAAAATTTCTCTGAGCATATTTATTTACTAATTCATTAGTTATTTTAGTTTTCCTGCTTCAGTAGTTAAAAAATTTATGTATTTAATAAAATTTTAAATCTTGATTTAACAAAAATTAAAATTTATCAGTTGGAAAATTAAATATTTAATTTTGTAAAATCCATTCGAAATAATTATAAAGTAGTTTTCTTATATAAGGTTTATATACATTATTAATGTAGATATTCTCCAAATGTAACAAATTTTGAGATATCAGCAAATCTTCATTCCACCCTGTCACAACTACAAAAAGGAATTCAATACAATCCTAAAAACTGCATTTGACCAATGCAGATTTCCAATTAACCATCGAATGCAGAAAACTATTTCCTGCAACACATTTTTAATTTGCCGTTAGAAATGTGTTCAAATTACTGTACAAGTATAAAGATTTAAATGATACTTTCAAATGACCAGATCCCAATAAACCTAATATTTTAAAAAGTATATAAAATCCTACAAAATTAAAAATAATTACATAAATTATTAGCTTTTCTCCTCCCCCTCCCTCCAATTGTATTTTCTTATATAGGAATGCCGACCAAATGGTATAGTGGTTAGCGTGCTAGCTTCTAAACCGCGAGGTTGCGGGTTCGAGTCCCGTGTTAGGCACGGGTGTTTGTAAATGTATGTTGGCTTGTCTAATGACGAATGTTTCGGCGCATTATAGCCCTCGTGTTGCTGACGGCGCCATATAATCTGAATACAACCAACCAACCTATATAGGAATACTTTACAGAATTCACTTCTAGCCTTAAAAAATTTTACGCCGACCAAATGGTATAGTGGTTAGTGTAGCTTCTAGACCGCGAGGTTGCGGGTTCGAGTCCCGTGTTAGGCATGGGTGTTTGTAAATGTATGTTGGCTTGTTTAATTAAGAATGTTTCGGCGCATTATAGCCTTCGTGTTGCTGACGGCGCCATATAATCTGAAAACAACCAAAAATTTTACTGTGTTCTACTCATATTTTTTTTTTCTATCTTTTTCCCTTTAAGACGCTAAATTTCTAAAACTGGGATGTACACAAATGCCAAGTCACATTGACCATTATCTAAACATTTGTAACTTTCTCAAACTAATGCACAAATATATAAATGCAATGCAACACGAACGTGGATGACATTTCTGCTTCATATTTCTAATTTATTAAGGGGGGATTCCTCATTAAGTTACGTGAAACGAGTGCGGTTGCAATCGAATGAATTCAGAAAAATCATTCATTTTCTTTAAAAACATTTCTTATTATCTCAATATATAAATAATAATTTAAAAAACTAAAAAAACACGCTAGAAAAGTGAAAAAATAGAAAAGTGAACTAAAAAGTAGAAAATAATTTTAAGTAAGTTTGAAATAAGAATAGAGTGATTAAGAAGACATATTTATTTTATCGTAAAAAAGCGTGGGGTGCTTGATGTCAGTTGCTGTAAGTATTTAATGACAGATATTGGTAAAAGTAGAGCCATTATGAAAATATCTTCAAGAGCACCCCACGCATTTTTACGATAAAATAAATATTTTTTGTTAATCATTCTATTCTTATTTCGAACTTATTTAAACTTATATATTAGTTGATTCGGCTACTAGTCATATGCTTGTCTCAATGGTTAACTCATGCATGCCTCAGTACACGTCATATTAAGGTGAAACCACAAATAGCTCATTAATTCTGTTTTGACCCATTAGATCGTGTTCACATTTACATGGAAAACTGTGGCATTTCTAGAGCTAATCCTTGCAATCCAGAGTTTCGACCAGATGAAAGGAATGCTTTAATATTAGGTTAAAACCAACCAGTGGTTATTATATGATATAAGTTATTATATGATAAGTGGTCGTTATTATATGATAAATCTGAATAATTTTTTATTGATAGTATAACCGTAGAGCCCACGACAGATCTTTAAAATGTCTGCCTTATCAACTGTCGATGGTAGATTCTGTGACTACTGGGGTTGTAATGGGTAACGGGACACCAGGTTTCGATTCCGGAGACGTTTGGTTGGTTGGAGTTTAACGGCGGAAGGGCAACACGAGCTAATCCTTGCGAAAATGTGACAAACTTATTGAATTATTGTATTGTCATCGGTCCTTGATAACCGTGTAAAATTTCAAATTAATCCAACGTTTTGAAGTGGTCGAAAATCGAGTTTAAAGATTCCGTTACATAGATACATACGAAGTTAATAAAAGCGTGTTGAAAAGGTGTATTAGGGAGGTTTTATTTCAAACAAAAAAACTTTCATATTTTGTCTGATTATTCCGTCGAATATCTAAATGGAGCCATTTAAAATTTTAATTAAATGAATTATTGCAAAACCTATCTAATTGTTCTTTGAAAAACTAGTTAATATTTTAAATTAACTAATAATAGACAATTAAATTTAAAATAAAAATCTATTTAACTTCATATAAAAAATAATGTGCAAAGAATTTAAGTTTGTTTTAATCCAAGAAGGATATATAGAACATCGGAGTGATAGATAAGTCACCTCACCTCTTAAAGCAGAAACGTTCCTAAATTTCATGATTTTATTTTAATAATTGGGCTATTTTATTTTGCTTTATTTGGTGAAATAAAAGTACAAATAACGAAGAAATATAATGCCCAGTTTCATAGTTTTAAAAATAATTCATTATTGCATTTAAACGATTAATTTTTTTTTTTGTGTGATTTGTGCTCATGATTCTGCATACAGTTATATCTCACTTTAACAGGATCATTTTGTTAGTGTGTACCTTACCTAGTTTAAGTGTGGGAAATTTATTTTTTAGCTGATTCTGCACTTAATAAAATTGAAAAGAAAAATCTTCCCAAGACCCAGGAGGTAGTTCGATCTATGCCAGATTTTTTCTCGAAATTGCAAAACCACCACATATTTTACAATCATATACAGCGACACATTTGCGCAATTTTGCGCCAAACAGCTTAACAACAGAAATATTTTAGGATAACCTTGAATTAGTAAACAAACATTACAGGACTACATTTCCTTTATTATTTGACTCATATCAGTATGTAAGTAAAGTGTGGAGAAGTAACAGATTTGTGTCCACCAAAGCCATATTCGATTATTATTTTATTTTATCGTCTTATGAAGTTTAATCGATAATTGTGCATCATTGTGTCCATCGATGTCTATTCTGCCGTTCTAAGTACAGAGTCGTAATATCGGGTTTTTTTTTTTTTTTTTGCCAAACTAAGTTATTGTTTTCTGGAAGTTCACTGTAATTCTGAAGTTTAATGTTCTTATCTATCTATCTATATATATATATATATTTATATATATGAGTGAGCATATATATCTTAAAATTATCTAAATTTTTCTTATAAAAAATCATGTATCGATAAAATAAAATTAAAAAAAATCATTCATCAATATATAGATATTTTATCGATATTTTTTTCTATGCAACAATATAGTATCGATATTTATTTTGATCGATATTTCCAACCTCTAAGATAGATAGATAGATAGATATAGATATAATAAGTTAATAACTAAGTTAACATCAACTAAATGAATAGACTGAAAGGCGACTGCAATTTAGGTACCTCATCGAACATAATGCTGAAATTTTTATAGAATGTAGAAAATTGTTTGTAAATCATGAATCCACTGGTTTGTCAGGGCAAAAATGGCTGAAACTATTCAAAAATTTACGATGAAAAAGTTGAAGTAAATCCGATTGCCAAAAATATCATAACTTGCCAAAAATGAATTTTCAATTAATATGGTTGCACATTCGTATTTACTTGCTCCAAGATCTTTCATCTTTTAAAAGTCAGTCAAGTTGGCAATGAATTATTATTTCATGAGTGAAGTATTTATTGCCAACTAGGCTCTCTTTCAAAATGATGGAAGTATTTTTCGGCTGAGATTAAATATTGTCTGCACTCCTTTTCATTGAAAATTAAAGAACTACGGGTTACAACACAAAAAAGAATGCTCATTATTTGGCAAGTTCTTACATATTTGGAATAATTTCGGCCATTTTCCCCCCCGACAGACCAGTGTGAATTCACTATCTACTAACATTTTTCTTCATTCTACTATAAAAAAAATCAAAAAAATCCAGAAAGATGTTCTATGAGGTTACTAAACTGCAGTCGGCTTTCGGATGCGAAGTTGTTAAACTTTTAACCACCATTTCTCATTTTGAGCCCTGTTTGAGGTACAACTTCTGCGCTTAGCATAGCATTATTAATAATCGTACAGGTACATAACAACAGCAATGTGTCTCTTCCACATAGGGCTCTTTGGCAGTGATCTCCAAGTCGTCTTCCACCTCCTCTTCGGCCGAGTCTTCAAGCGTGCTGTTGGGTGGTGACCAGCTGTCCGATTTCCCTTCCCTCCTCTTATCGCGGTCTCCGATGGGAGGGTTCGGGGGCGACCTCAAGGACCCCTCTGGATGCCTAAGGCCATCGTTCCTCAGATCGTCACTCTTCTCCTCGCTTTCCTCAGGGTGAGTAAAAAGAGAACTTTGTTTGGATTGGAATGAACTGGATTTGTTTAGTTTATAGTTTGTGGCTTGGACTGAGATTTATTTGGTGTCCTAGATGGTGATTTGTTACATATTGAGTTTGTGTCACGAGATAGGATTTGCTGTGTATCAACATTTTGTCGTGAATTAGGTGAGGAAGGGAGTGAAGACCTTTTCTGACTGAGCCATCTATTGGGACCTGATTAACAACAAATTTATGTCTCGTAGGGGTGGGTTAAAGTTGCATCTTTGGAATCGATAACAAACTACAAAATTAGTTTAGATCATATATTGGAAGATAATTAGTAAATTATATTTTACAATTATAATATCTTAAATAATTGCATGTTTTTCAAATTTTTATTAATAGTTAGTTTCTTCCCTGAAAAGAGACACAACTAATTTTGTAACCTATCCATGCCTAGTAAACCTATCCATGACCATTTTTCGTTTTTAAGATCTCTCATAAGACTTTTTCATTTTCAGAACTCTGTAATTTGAATGCAACATTTAATCGACGTATAAAATTAATTTACTTTATCCTTGCCTTTAAATCGAATTTGTTAATTTATAATTTCTTATTCAATCTTTTAAATAAAATCATAAAGAAATTAATACTGCTATGGGTAAAAATGTTCTAATTGTTAGGGGTTTTACTTTGACAACTCTCTCACGTAGAAAGCACTGTAATTATTCGAAGAACGATCTTGATTTTTTGCGCATATCAGTACAACATGACGCACTGATTCCAAAATTTAAAATGACCATGGTGTCTGTCTTCTCGTTCATCAAGCTAGAAATGGTGTCTTCTATGAGTCTGAAAGTACTTAATAACAATTAATGAAACTCGTAGGGTGTATGAGGTTAAAAATGATTTGTGTCTTAAAAATTAAGGTATATGCAAAGATCTTGAAGATCAAAAATAGATTAATTCATTCCTTTTAAGAAGAGAATAATAAAGCATGTTTGTTATGAAATGTTTTTCTTTTCTTAACGTGATAAAATAAAACGTTTAAAAAATTCTGACAGGGAAAAAACTAACTATTAAACTAATCAATAATTCTCGTTGCTAGAAATTTCGTTGAGAAAACAAAAAGTCTAAAATTACAAAATTGTAATATTGGAGATTTTCACGAAATAAATTAAATTCATAAAATAGCGTAGCTTTTCACAGTAGAATACAAACAATATTATTTTAAAGTACTCACCAAAAAATCTTCTAAAGAATGTTTTGTTCACACTTCAGCTATAGCATTTCTTCTTGCCCTGTATCATGTGCTAAAAACCAACACATATATAAAAACTATTGTTTATGAACCAAATCAACTGATACAAGCTATTTCTTACGTATTATATACTACAGCCTCATCTCAACTTCAATGACTGAAATTTAATTTTTTTAACTTGACATCTGTACTTCTAAGCCGAACGAATCTAAATCCATATTAGTTGATTTTTAAATGATTGCAGATTTGTCTTTAAAAAAGTCATTTCGATAAAACCATAACGTCGTAATTCACTTAAAAAATTGCTAACAACGTTTAGTGAAATCTATAACAGATGTTATATAGGAGTTCAATGGGGATAAAATTCAATTTCTTTCCTTTACTTAAAAGTTGCTTAAATAACTTTGGCTAATTTGGTTCTGAGGTACAGATATCTAATTGAAAATTGAAAGATGACCAAGTGAAGTAAGGGGTATTTTAAATTGGTGTACCTAATTTTTTTTTATAAATATTTTGCTTTGAAAGCTTTTAGAATTGGTTAAGTTTTAGGCTTTTACAAAAGTGAAAATAAAATGGTAAGCTAATCCCGAAAAATTATTCTTCATAGCCCCCAGATAGTATATATATTTAATTCCATTATTACTATACCCGGTATCTAAGTATATCAAGTACACTTAACCCATCACAGTAAAAAATATTACAATTTCAAAAATTGTGTTCTTCAGCGCAAATAAATGAAAGGTTCCGATAATTAATTAAAAATAGCCATATCTTCATATAAGGGCTAAGTAAACTATCTATTGAAAATAAAGCACTGAAAATATATAACACAAATACATAGATGAGTGCACTTAAGTCCTTAGTTACTTAATTTACATTATCCTTTTAATTTATTCACCTTAAAAAAAATTAAAGGCTATGTTTTAATTTATACCTTCATTACGTGCTAATAAGATTTCAATGCGTCGCAAATGCACAATCCTTTGTATTCCGTTTGTGGTTGGGCGAAGCAATAACAATGCTTTTAAGGAGTTTTTATTATTTTCCGTTAATCGCATCAAATTATCTCCCATTACGGTATTAGAGAGTGGATAAGAATCCGAATTTCTCAGAGAAGATCCATTTTCTGTAGACCATCAAAACAGCCACTTACATCAGGCGCAGTCGAATATAAAAGAACTTTCTTTCTCCTCGAATATTCCGTGCTTTGAGAAAATGGCGCGAAAGAGTTAAAAGCGTAATGAAAAATCCATTTGCGAGCAACAGCCGGGCTAATGCTCGCGTTTTAATTTGATTAATTGGAGGTTATTTACGAATATGTGCTTCCTCTAATTGCTACAAAGAGAAGCCCCTTTTTTTCTTTTTTACCCCCCCCCCCCCATCTTCCATTATATGACCTGACCCTTCCAACCCCTCCTTCCTTTTCATTACACAGCAGAAACGCTTCGAAGAAAACAAAAATTTGCAATCGAGTTATCGGAGTGCAAAGTCTTAATTCGATTCAATTAAAAATTCCGCGCCTTTTGCCTTGTTTGTTTCGCGCCTTAATTGCGTTCCTATCCCATCGGAGAGCAAAACATCCTTTTATATTTTGAAGGAAAGAGGTGGAGAGGGGATATGGCAACAAGGCAGTGGTCCAATTAGAATTTGATTGAAAGCGGAGGCCCGAATCGTGACGTTCAAACGGACCGGGCTGTCAACCCGATTTGCCCTGAGAAGGGTGGATAAGTCTTTCAAGAGATATAAAACATTCCCCTTAAAAGAAACAGATGGAAGAGAGGCGAACTCGGCTAATGGAATTAGAAATGGAGAAGAAAAGACATTCACTAATGCCTCTCTCTTCTCTTCGCTGGAAGATCTTAGCGAAATGTACTTAATAGAAATCAAAGAGATTACGTTATACCCTTGTGTCTTAAGGGGCTTGTCATCACTATTATTATTCCGAGAGGTTGAGACGAAAAGTTTTTGAAAAATATAGGGTGTATTTAAGGCACAGTTTAGCTTAAGAACGAATGGTTTTGTCGAACCGGAACACTTCGTTTCGACTTTTGTTCTTGGCGCGAAAGTTAATACGTAGGGGAGAGCAGGTGATAAATGGAGACGCTGATTCATTGTGTTATTAGAAGGTACTGCGCCGCCATGTTAGGCTTAGTGAGAGTAACGAGTTTGTTGCCAACGGAAATTCAAACTTCATTAGTGTTTGGAGTTAATGGAGTTTATTTTTGGGATTTTTGTACCTTTTAGTTCCTTTTGTATTTTGTAACATATAGTTTTCGAAATTGTCAAAGATTCAATACTTTTGAAGTAACTATATTTTTATATAATAAAAATAAAAATGGGGTATTTATTTTAAGCTTTGAGAAGTGAAAATAAATTGAATTGTTTCCCAGTATAAAGTTGTTTAAATGAGAAAAAGCAATATTAATATTATTTGTAAAAGCTTTATTTAGTTATTATTGAATATTTGAGTTAATTGTCATGTTTTGGATAGGATTCAGATCCATTACTTTTTGAAAAACAATGCAATCATAAGATGTAACCAAAAATTAACAAAATAACAAGTATTAATAAAAAGAAATTCAACATCAAGATATACAAATATTTTTTTCGTTTTTTAAATATTTACTATTACACCTACCGTTTCTTTTTATATTCTATCACTAAGTTAAAAAATAATTCTTTGACCATTTATTTCAGTTGAAAATATAAAAGTTTATTTCTTTTTATGTGCTTTTTATGTTTTTTTCTTTTTACCTCCCTCCTCCCCTCCCCCCTCCCATCCATTATTTGACGTAACCAAACCCCTCCCCCTTCCTTTTCATTATATAGCAGGAACGCTTCGGAGAAAACACAAATTTGTGTAAATCAAACAAAAAGTTTTTTTTTTTTTTTTTGTATAAAAATGAGTAGAAAAAAAAAGAAGAATATCACTATTTTAATATATTATACTCTAAATAAACTTAAGAAAATAATTAAGAGACTATTTATTATATTTCTAAAATAATATATTAAAAAATCAGAAAGTTCAAAACCAGATTTGCCTCAAGATATTTAGTCTCCACCAATGTGCAGGTCATACTTGTATCACAATCGATTAAATTAACTCTTGCATTAAATATAAAATAAAAACTTTGAAACTAAGAGGTATGATAGAACCCAATTTTGAATTTACTTTTGGAGTAAATGTCACTTTGAAATTTCATCTATAAAATTGAGCTAAAACAAATAGCTGACAACTTCAAAAAAGTTTCAGATTATAAAACATCACTTGAAACGCGACCTAATTCGAAAATTAAAAAAAAAAAGCTTCTAACAGTCTCATGTTTTGTTTTAATTACATCTACCATATTTTTTCAATATACAAACGTATTGTTGCGTGGATGGGTTCGAAAGACTTGAAGCCAAAGCAGATTAAAACTTGAAGAAATTTATTCCGATATAACTCTTCACAGATTATTCTATTCTCATTACAGCTCTTTACACAACAATAAAGCACAAACAGCAGTTAAAAACTAGATATACAACTGCTAAAATCGACGCAAAAGACAATGCAATACAGTTCACTTTCGGAACTATTCTGAATGCTCACTAAGAGACAACTAACTAACTAACTCAACTCTCTACTGGCCTTATAAAGGAAATCTTCCTTCGAGAATCTTCTAGAGATAGAAATTTGAAGAATTTTCCAGGTCGCAGTCGAAAAGCCCTATACAGTTACATTAGGGACCGAAAGTGTCGCCAAAACCGTCGCCAACTTGGCGAGATTGCCATTAACCATAATGTTAAATGGCCTTGTAAAACTTGTTTTCCAGCATTATCTCTGTGAAACTCGTTTTCAAGCATTAAGAGACGCATTGCAGGAAAGCGAAGTAAAGACAAACTCTTTCACTGCCTTATGCAAAATGTACATACACTTTCCTTTTTACATAATTAATACTACGAAATATTTACAAGTATACAGAAATTCGTAACAGGATCATTCCATGTCAAATCAACACGGCTCCCAACCCGACCCCTTTAGAATTTCATAAAATTTGGTTCACTTATTAGATTCATAAAGTAAAGAAAAAATGCCAAATATTAGGTTTGAATCTCGTTTGGTTTCCGAAATATAGAGTTTCAAAAATGGACCAAAAGGGCAAAATTTCGTATTTCTTGCTTTACATATTTGGGTATAATTTTTTAAATAATTATCATAAAATATTGATTTTGGTGTCAAAAGAAAGAAAAAGATTTGATCTTTCTATGATGTATTATTTAAGTGTATTTTTTGAAATTTTCATTTTAAGGTCAAACAATTTGACCTTTGACCTTGAATATCTCTAAAAAGGGTATTTTTATTTTATTCAAAAAAATATATATTATTCTTACATCAATTCTCTACTCAAATATATTAGTCTCATTTTGGGACCGCGATGGGATGCCAAGTTATAAATTTCAATCGTAACTGTAGTCCCACTCAAATTCTACAAAAACTGTTTATATGTAAATAGCTTTTCCTTTTAAAATCTCTTTATATACATGTAATGCAAATAAAACTTTAGCCTTAATTATTAGCTAAAAACTATAATTATTTATCTTTGATTTGTTATAACTTTTTAACTTTAAGAGCAAAAACTAATTGTTTACTTATACATTGAAAAAATTACATTTTTCAGCATTGCATTAAGTATGCAAACATCGTTTGCTGTAAAATTAAAAAACATGAAATAGATAATCGGTAATAATGAGCTTTTTAGATAATTATTTAAAAGGAATGTTGCATAAAATCAGAAACATTTCTTCATACAAATTATTTGGAAAAAATCATATTTCGAAATTAGAAAATAGAAATACTTACAGTTTTTTATTGATACGTTATCTTTAAACTATTGTTGAAACTAATTTATCAGATACATACGTAACTTCCTTACATATGTAACTTCTATTAATTATTGTGACTCTTCTTCACTTGATTCATTGCATATGTAACTATTGATTTTATAATTTCTTTCTTTGTTTGACTTTTTTTCGACCATGGAATTAAAATACATTTTGCACAGAAGTTGGATGATAGAAATGAGTCTGACTGCATGAAATTTTTGAGTACCTGGAATAGTTCGGGCGGTTAAGAATCGTTTCAGAAGGAAGATTTTTTTCTCTTTCATACTGTAACTGCATTCCTTCAATATTGACAGTTGCCCATTCAAATAACTGTCGAGAAGTCATTATCTGATCTTTAAATGGGCGCTGCAAACTAGAACGAGCGGCTAGCCTTTTTATGGTACCTCCAATGCCATCTGAAACTCTTTTACGATAGGCAGTGGCAAAAAAATTCCATTCTGCTTGAATTTAAAATCTTTTTTATGGAAACACAGGTTTATAACAAATTTTCTATTTTTGTAGTGAGAAGCTGCACCATCAGGAAAGTACAAAAGTTTGTTAGGTTTCACATTGAATTTTTTTATCGATGAATTCAATCAAATGCCTTTGGAATAAGTAAAATGCTGTTGCGTCATGGTGGAGACAGAAACTACTACGAAATTAAAATTGTCTACGACTTGGTCAGTGTCTGTTCTATAATAAACCACAAATGGATGTATAGTCACTTGCGAATTATTCCAGTGGAATCCTTGAATTGCATCTTGAAGAATAAAGAAGTAATTTTCAGAAAAATCACAAGCTGCTACATATTCACCTGATTTCAGATTTTGTTTACAAGCACTAAAAAAGACGATTGTTCCTTAGCAATGAATGAATGCCGTATAAGTTTGGTAAGTTTATCCAGAAACGAATCAATAAAGTCTTCACAAGGGCTCGACAAAGTTTCAAGGGTAGACCTGTCAACATTAATCCACTGCTTGTACATAATTCTTGTAATATGGTGTTAATATGGCTTGGGTGTATGGGATATATTCCCATATACTTTCCCCTGGCTACGCAACAGAATAAAAGAACCAAGATGAAAATCTTCACCATTTCCTTCCTTTTTAAAACTGGTCAATTTACACTCGATTCCTCGTATATTCGACTACATTAGGATATGCGAATATAGGATTCTTCAGTTCGTACTCAAAGACGATTATGGCGTGGAATTAAGGACAAGAATTATATTTTGATTTATATTTTGATATTTTATATATATTAGATTATATATATTTATATATATTTGATTATATATATATATATTAGATTTATAAATATTTGAATTTATATTTTGGCATCCCATTGCGGTCCATTATGAAACTAAAGTATTTGTGTAGAGAATTAATGTAAAAATAACATATATTTTTTTGAAAAAAATAAAAATACCCTTTTTTGAGACATTCAAGGTCAAAGGTCAAATCGTTTGACCTTAAAATGAAAATTTAAAAAAATATCCATAAATTTTACATCATTAGAAAGATAAAATCTTTATCTTTTTTTTGACACCAAAATCAATGTTTTATAATAATTAGGGACAAAACTATAACCAGATATATAAATCAAGAAATGAGAAATTTTGACCTTTTGGCCCATTTTTGAAGCTCCGCATTTCAGAAACCAAACGATATTCAAACTTAATATTGGCCATTTTTTCTTTTCTCTATAAACCCAACAAGTGAGCAAAGTTTTATTAAATTATGAAGGGGTCGGGTTGAAAATGTCACTTTTTTGTGTTGATTTGACATGGAATGACCCAACAGTATTATGAATCTTAAAGTGTACAATATGTAAAAACGTTCAAAGAGCGTCAGTACATATAAATATCTGAATTATGTTTTTATTCGCAGTGGCCCCTTGAGCAGCCAGGCTTGTATGGAGAGCATGATGAACCCTGCCAATCATGGCCGATTTCCCTTGCCGCCCATGTATTTTCCACATCACCTCAGCCACCAGTTTGCCCCAACCAGCCTGCCCTTCAAAGGTCAGTGGAGCTGTGTACGTATCCAATACTATACCTATCTATAAATTAAGATCATCATTTTAAATGCGGAAATGAATAATGAAGAGATACATATTTTCTCGTAAGATAATTAGTTGTTAAAAGAAATTGAAATGGAAAAAAGTTTAGATTTTGTATTTGTTGACTATATCTTTTTTTTTTACTTTAACTACATTTGTAATTTACAAATATTGATTGCAGAAGTGTGGTTTATAATTTTTAACACATTTAGAGTTTCTTTTGACCGAAACCAGAGGTCATTTTATATTTAGAAAAAAGTAATAAAATTATTCCTAAACTGTTATTTTGGATACTATTGTTTATAAAATGGGGTGGATAGATTTAGAATACTAAAGAGTTTAAAAAAATTTCTTTATGATATTGAAAACCATTTAATAATTATTAAAACTTTCCAGTAACTTTTCTGTTACTGGGAAGTAACGACTTTAAATGAAATCAAAACTTTTATTTTTCAAATTGATGTTATATACACTAACTGTCGTCCGAAGTAAAATTCCTTTTCTAACATATCATAAAACTAGATGATACCATTACACAATTCTCACCAACCCCACATACTATTCCTATCTGTCTTTGGTGTTTATTTCTTTACATTTTTATAAAAGACTGCAAAAAAAAAATCTGTTTATTTAGCAATATTAAATAATAACGAATTTTTAACGATTGCTTAAACCTTATTAAAACGATATTTTCTTTTAATAAACATTTTCCTTTCATTACAGCATTTCCCTTCTGCGCGTGTTGTCTTCCAAAACCCGTAACTTCCTCCGCGGTGACGTCAGAGAGTTCTTCTCCAGACCTGACTTCAACAAGCGTCACAGACTTGAGGCGAAAAGCTCGAGAACACTCACAAGCATTGCTTCAATCTGCCATCCTCAACAGTAGCAGTCCACAGCAACAAGACTCGGCCTGACCAAGTCACACACTTGAATCAACTTGACCTTTCTTCAGACTACGTTGATGCGAACCATCAACTGCAACAGAGTTGCAGTTAGGCTTCTGAATGGTCCCATTTGCCAGAATTGGCGAAGCATCTACCATCAAACTTTCTGGAAGGTTTCCACACCTCGTACGTCAAAGTTGGTGCAATAAACTCCTTCTAAATATTCATATATGGTGTGTATCTATCGACCAGATACTTTGTTAACAACACTGCATAAAAGCTTCTGCATAGAGCCATTCATCACGGACATCAGCAACTGTTAAACTTTCTGTTTGGTATCTTTCGTCAGGTTTAGGAAAGTAACTTTTTTTTTTTTTTTTTAGCAAAAGGGCAATGTGAGCTATACTGCGCCAATTGTCAGATTTAGGAAATTTGATACGATACTATATGACATTTTAGAAAATCTGTTTATTGTATTTCACCTTATATTTATTAAACTGAATGCAATGAAGACACATAGTATGTCCCTTTCCCTAAATTGGTAATATTGTTTTCATTAAATTTTTATAAAACATTATCCGCCAAATCTTTCCCTATCACTCAACTTGAAAGACTTCAGGGTAGTTTTATTTGTTTATTAAAATTTAATTAAATCCCTTCAATTTAGCATCTCGATTAGATAATTAGCATATTTGAATTTAATAAAATTTTCCTTTACTGAATTGCTAGGTCTCATGAAGATGTTTTTTTATTATTTTTGTTATTTTTTTTTATATAAATACTTGATTTCATTGCACACTTAATTAAAACCCAGCTGTTTATCAAATTTAGTCAAAGAAATCTTATCAATTCTCCTCTCATTACATTTATATGCCAATAAACATTAAAATAGAGTGAAAGAAGTAACTTTAAAAAAAAAAATTATATTAACTTCGATTTGGTTTGCTATGGTGGATAATATCTTCAGAGGCTTACTTTCATCCACTCAAGCTGAAATTTTGCAAACAGACTCGTTTTGGATAACAATGCATTATACCATGTTTGGGGGGGGGGGGGACAAGAAATATTAGTCTATACAATGTTATATAATTGATGTTTTTTCAATAATGATGAAGCATTTCTAAAGCTCCACTTCAGATCAAAATCGTTCAAAATCGCCAAAATAAATTGCAACTTGTACATAAAAGTATAAAAGTTGGAAATGCATTTAAGAGATTAATAGTAAAAGTTTTTTATGGGTCAGTTAATAACCTTTCATTTTTTTTAATTTTTTTTTTATTATAAATTAAATGAAAGAAATACCATTTAACCTTTTAGAAAGTTACCAAACAGTTGTCCCGTGTAAAAGTTTCTGAGCAAATTTAAACCGAATGAACTTTAAGAAGTAACTATGACATTTTGTGAATAAAAAGTATATCAGTAACTAATAACTTTATTCGAGCCATGGCAAAACGCACTTTCAAAAGGTCAAGACATATAAGAAAATGACCTCAATGGATTATAACAATAAATAAAGAACTACCAAGTTACAAAAATGAAATCAAGTAACTTTGTTGGTGCGATTTCCTGTTTTTACATCTAATTCCATACTAACAGACAAAACTATAGGAGGCAACTATATGATGGATCGTTTATATATGTAATTATAATAACATTAATCAAAGTTCCTTTATGAAAAGTGAGTGTTTTACATTTGTTTACTTTTTAAATGTGTTCTAATAGTCAAAGATAGTCCACTTAGACTTTTTCATTCCAATAGGCTTAGTAATTATTTCCATGCAGTCATGGAACATATTGTGTTTGTATAAATCGAATTTTTCTCCCTTCCAAATTATATTTTTATTAATGCAATGAATATCTATTTCGTATGATAAGTGTATGGGTGCGGACTTGTGAAAAATATTTTTGTTTGTCTACTATTGAGGAACGACTTACTCTAAAATCCGAAACTAAAAGTGAAAAAACTAGTCATCTCTGAAAGTCGAAGGAGTAAATTGACGTTGATGATACAAGTTTAGAATTAATAATTTTTTTCAGTTAAAGGAAGTGTTAGTTACAATCAAATGTCTACTTTTTCAAATTTTTTTTAATCTGAACTGAGTAAAATTAGTTTTACAAATTTGAATTTATTTATCCTATATTAATAATTATGAATTTGAATTCTTTTAAATAGTAATTATCATCAAAATATCTATATTAAAACAGTCAAAATGTAATTAAGGATTACTCATTTTATATGAAATTGCATAATAAACTATTTAAACGTTAAAACTTTTAAGAAGTAAATGCATATATTTAGGAAAGTTACTTGAAATTAGGGTTCACATTTTTGTTATCCTATCGTAATTTAGTAGATGAGATCAATGTAGTTTGAATTATTCTTTCGACGAAGGTTCTTTTTTTTTTCATGTTATCGAAATTAAAACATTTCACAAGTGTTTTTCAACTTGGAAAATTTAGTTTATTAGAAAGGGTTATTCTGGAAGGTTATGAAGTTTCTTGGGATCTGTGATATTTTATAAACATTTTGTTTACCACTGCAAACATTTCAGATTTTAAATTATGTTTTGATATTTATTTACATTTTATAAATGATATTTTTATTTACATTTTATTAAAGATATTTATTTATATTTTATTAGTGATATTTATTTACATTTTTTAATGACATTTATTATTATTTTTATGAATATTTAGCTTTACTTAGGAGTTATATTTATAATGTATTATCCTCAGAAGTTGTTTTTATATATTTTTTCTATTTTTTTTTAACATAGCTGTATGAAGAGTTAATGTACTAATTTTACAAAGTATTTTTTGTTTGTTTCTAAAATAGTTCTCTGTTATAATTCAATAGTAAAATTTGAAAAATAATCTAACAGTATAAAATCAATTATAACTATTTGGTCTTTAGCTAGTGTTGGAAGAAAAATATTTCGAATGCTAACCAGTATCGGACAATTCCCGCATTTTTTAAAAACGAGTGGAATTTGTTTATATTTATGAAGAATTTCTTTTTGATTCCAAATATTCAAACAAAAGTTCTTTAAAAAAATTAGTTATTTAAATATTAAGAAAAGAAAATGCTCGAAAACCTCTTCTAATTGCAGTCCGATAAACTGCATTTTAGTTGTGACGTTAAAACTTCCTTCAGTTTTTATAGTTATCGTTAGGTTTCTGCCAAAGTGTGAGTTTTTTATACAATTGACATATCCCGTGCCAGTTGGCGCGATTTGCAAACTGGTTTACGATGCCGACAAGATTCAAGCCAAGTCCGGAACAAGTGACGTCACATTAGCTTCGAGCTGAATGAGTCATTTTCCCCGCTAAAATAAGCCAGCGAACTTATGTTGCAAATAAAAAAATTAAAAAAATCGCAGTGAGCAGGCATTTTTGTGTTTATGGCCTTTTCGAAACATTTAGAATTGAATAAAAAAATAATAATAAATGCGGGAATTGTCCATTGATAAGTAAATAAGCATAAATGTATACACATTTATTTCCACATCAAAAACAATAACAAAAAATCCTTAATTTACTATAGTAAAATGTACTTAGCTTTACATTATTCTCTTTTATATTTCAATTTTCAGTTTTAATTTTTTTGTGTGATCCTTATATTGCAATGTTGCTATTTGGTGTATGAAAGATTGTTATGAAATCATAAATGAATATTGCATTCCGAGAGAATCTTGTCAAATATTGTTGTAATTGTAAATAAGCATTCTTAGATATCTGTTATATCTGTTTAATAAAATCTTCAAGCATTTCACTTGCGTGTAATTTTTTTCATGGAATTTTTTAAATAAAATTGGTTAATGACAGCATGTTTTCCATATAAAGTACGCTACCATTCGAATTCGTATATTATGTAGGTTGGTAGGTTGTATAGGGTGTTACATAAAAGACTGAAACCTTTGAAAAATAAATTTAAATGGAAAAAAAAACTACGTTAGATATTCTTGGGACCTACATAGTAACCTAGAACACTTAAGCCATCAATTGTCAAAAATAGTTACAAGGTTATTCACAGATGTTGCTAATGACTGAAAAAACTAGAAAAAGAAAAAAGTATGAGCACGTTGAACAATCTGTAAATGATGTTTTGAAAATAATCATCATTTACATTTACAACAACAACACGGAGCAAGTGAAATTTCGTTTTGGTAGTTGTTGCAACATATGTCCAGATATCCATTTCACCCCCCCCCCCCCTTTTCTTTCCCCCGCACACTTTTACTGTCCTCCGTTCTTCTTTCAATCAAATGTGGTGTTACTTTTCTTGAAACACATGAAAATAAAACATTATGTTTTTTTCTTTTTGTTTTTATGCAGGGGTGTGAGGAGGGGAGGGGAGGGAATTTGATAAAGTACATTATATCTTTTAAAAAACTGAACACAATGTAAGTAAAAAACGCAAAAATGTATACTTTAGGGAAATGTAATTAACGATTTTTAATCTGAATTGGAAAGCATATGAAATTTAAAATTTATTATAGAATAAAACAATTACAACAGGGTCATGAGCAGATTTAAATTCATTTATAAGAAGGAATTTCTATGTGATTATTAGCTGTAAAGGTGTTTATCAATGTTAAAAATTATTTATGAAGGGATTTTAAGTAACTAATCAAAAATCAAATCGTCCTATCGTCGTTAGAAGCATAAAAATATTCCAGTTTGAATAGCATGATCTCTGAGATATTGTTTTTAAGTCTTCAAGTGACGTAATCTTTAGTATTAGAAAAATTAGATTCAGAGCAATGTGAAAATAAACATCTTTTTATAAATGCGATGGAAAACGTTCACAAAAAATGTGAATTATAAAATGTTTCAATAAAATACTATAACTCCCAAAGGACATTTAATTTAGTTATTTCTTTTTGAAACCCATTCCACCAAATTTACCAAAAAACTTAAACTAATTTACTGATCCTTCTTTCGTTTTCCTCTAAAGAACAGTGAGAAAGCACCTCTCTGCCTAAATTTTTTCCCAAAAAATAAAAATAAAAAAATAAAAAAAAATGAGGATAATATATAATGAAATTAGAATGATAGTCTTTTAAGGATTTTGCACCACTCTGAAAATGTTTCTGACAATTTGAATTAAATTTTGATGATTCCTGATAATTTTAAACTGCAGTAAGATGCTTCTCCTCCCCTTTCACCACCAAAACGTTTCAAACCGCACCAAAGGAAAAAAAAACTTTGAAATAGATTCAGATTGCCACTCTGAGCCACACTTAAGATGTCAAGCTAAGATAGATAAGGATTTTGATTTGCAGATGGATCCAACAGATCCTATTGTTCCACATTATGGTATTCGATAGAAACTACGTCTCATATTTGAATTCTATTTGCCACTGACCCATGCTTTATAATCTTTCAATCACAAGAATATCTCCCACCAAGAAGTTTAGCAATGTCTGTTGCCATGAAACCAGACTAGTTCCATTTGCTCCGGGATAATCCAGGAGAAAGACATCAACATTGGCTCACTGAAAGACGTGATGGCTTATTGGCAATATTTTTTAGATTATCGAAATAGACCCAGTTAGCACAGCGGTATTGGCCAATGAATCAGATTACCGTGGTTCTGGGAAAATTGGCCAATCCATGCCGAAACTCCAAAATACATGATTAAAAAAAAAAACTTGTCTAAAATATCACAAAACAAATTTTTACCCCTACGTCCTTTATTATAAAATTATATTTAAATTTTAAAACTCTGCATCAACAAATCAAAATTTCCAGAACATTTTACCCAGCACTGGTCAAGATTGGCCATGATCCGTAACAACGGCCAGTCTACAATGGTCCACATCGGAATAGGTCAATGTTGAGCGATATTGGCCAGCGTATCTGTGTTACTGGAGTAGTTTGGCGTAGTCTTTTGTCATTTAAACGAGACCCGTCCCATTTACTACAGGTGATTCTAGAAGAAAGATATCAACAATGGCTTGCTAAACGCCCTGATGGGCCTATTGGCAATATTTCATGAATTATCAAAATATATTGACTCAAGATCAATGATTTTTGTCACCAAGACAAATGCCATATTGTAATCTCTCCTGTTGCCAATATTTTGTATGCCTATTTCAAATTCACTTGTCTAGTTTCTATAGTGAACGCCACCATCAAGAACTTCTGGCTTGAACTATTCTGATAGACAGACAGTATCTATCACCCTATAGCATCTCCACCAACTCCACTATCACCCCAACAACAACAATGACACACAGAAACAAAACGTTTCTCAAAGGTAATCCAGATCCATCTCCACACACCAATCATAAACTCAACTCCACCATAAAACTCCCCTCACTCCATCTCCTCTCTTCGCTTCACTTCCATCTAAACCCAGCAGGCGACTTTCTTCACGCACAACCGTAACAATGGCCGTTTGCAGCAGGCAGGACGGTCGGCCCCGCAGGTGGAAGACCTGGCAGCCAGGCCTAATTCCATGGCACAATCGAATCAGGACACATTGATCGCTTGACACGGGAGTAATTTGGCGTCCCTCATTCGATTACGGCCCCAGAGAGGACGGACGTCCCAATAAAAGGCAACAGGAATTAGAGAGATCGCCCAGGAATTCGATCAGCCCTTGGACTCTCCATGCAATTCAATGTCGGCCAATTGGGAGACCTTCCCCCCCTTTCCTAACTGGCAGCCGCGGACGTGTTCTAGAAGATGATTCTAGCTCGTTTCCCACTTCTTTTTGTTTCTTTTTATTTGCTGGCATTGCTTTTTTGTTCTTTGGGATGATTTAGCGAGATCTGGCAATGGTTTGGTGGACGGTCCGGGAGGAAATTAGGTTTGGTTCGGTTTTCTTTTTTTCATTTGGAAGTTAGTTCGTTTTAGGATTTTTTTTCCTTTTTTAATCTGAAATGTGAGGACGTCAGAGTTAAAAATAGTAAATGTTCTTTAGTTTTAAAACTTTTATGTGAACGTTGAACGTTGAAATGTTACCTGTTGTTTGAATACATTATTTAATGTGCTTAAATTTGATATTTCCTTCTAAATAGCTTACAAAAGATTTACATTAATTTCGTATAATTTCTATTTCTATCCCTTCTTAAAAAGGCTATGGTAAGATTTGTGCAGAAAAAACAAAATTTATTTTTATAAAATAATTCTTTTCTTATTAAATTATTTTGAATAAAATATAGTTTACAGTTTTTTACTATTATAATTATTTTACGCGATTTTTAGGATGATTTAGCGAAGTATTACAAAGGTACTGTGCACAAATTAATTTATATCTGAAATAAAAATTAACATAACCGATTAAGTGAAGGAAAGTTTAAAAGTGCCGTGGCCAATGATGCACCTTGTGTAACAGTTAATTATTTTAATAAAAAATAATCCTTTAACAAACAAATTGAAATTCATTAACAAAATATATTGCAAACATATTATTGTACATTTTATAATCACATTAAATTTTTTAAAATAAAATTTTAATTAATTTTTCAACTTTTTCTAAAGTATATAAATGTAAAAAGTTTTTAACTCTTCTTGAACATCAGGAGATATTGTACAACGATGCACCAAGGTTCTTACATATCCTGGTAGCTAAAAACGATTTTTTTCAAAATTAACGAAATCTATTTTAGCTTTATATTGATGATTACTTAGTTTTAAACAAAAATTTCAGTTTTGTTCGTGTGACTGTTATTAGTGTAGTTATTCCTAATTTTATATAAGCACTCATCACTCACATAAATCCGAAAATCATACTTTTTAAGCGTTTTTCAGAAAATATATTTTTCTGTACTTTTTTTCGCATTTAAAAAAATTCACTCACAAAAAAAGTTATTTATATAACTGCATAAAATATAGTACTTATCATGCTTACAATATTGTCTAAGTGATAGATTAAGCTCAAGAAACTCAATTAGACAAAAAAATTAGAGGATAACCAGTTTTTCCCTTAATAATTTCTCAGTGGAGCAGCATAAACGCATGAAATTCACATCAAAGAGACATTTTTATGTAACATAACGATAAGTAAAACAACTTAGTCGCAAATTGAAATGCAAAGTGTACATTGTGGGCATATGCAAACGAGTGGAGTATCATTAGTGTGCAGATGCATCCACATTAAAAATCACGCAACTCAAGGAATTGATCTTTAGTGTGAGATATGACCTCCCCTGTTATAAGTGTATATATATTCTCTCCTACTTAACATGAGTTTTTATGAAGAATTCTATATGTTAAATTGCTCGTCCAACCTTTTGAACTGTTTGCAAGTGATGGGAAGTTCTCAAAGCATTAAATCCTTCCACAATGGTTGAAGCATCCCATACATGCTTGATGAAATTTGTATTAGAAGAATGATCTGCCTTACGTATAGGGACAAAATTAATATTTTTTAATAGTCTATACAAAGTGAAAGTGGGGTAAAATATGCCACAAATATCAATAAACATGATTTAGAAAACGGTATTTTACCATTAAAGATTTATCTATACCAAGTTAACATAATTACAGTAAAAAAATCGAATTTAATTATCTTTGCCCTGCCAGGGAGCTTAATAAAGCAATGCATCAAATTACAATAATTTTTTTTGCAATCAAATGTTTTCTCGTAGGAAGAAGGAAAATGTTCGATAACACAAATTTCAATTCCAGTCAGTCTCATTCGAATCGATCCTCCTATCGCTATCGAATCTATCGTGAATGTGTATGTTATATATGTTTTCGTGTTAATTACAATTCACCATATTAAATATTCATGGCAGTAGATTTATGCAGACTCATGGATAAATTTTTAAGCGGAAGTAAGCGAGCATTAGACGATAGTCAAGCATCAACAAGTACACAGACGTGGTTCTGAAAATAAAATCAAGAAAATATTCTTAAGAATACTTTAATTTTGGGTTTAGCAGTATTAAAGTAAACGAAGAATAAAGTCCCTTGTATATCATTTGCTCAAAAATATTGGCCGCAGACAGCATGAAACCTAATAAATTTAAACGACATTTGGAAACGCTTCATAGTGAGTACGTCAACAAACCCAGAGAATTCTTCGAATTAATATTAAAATCATATAAAAAGCTAAAATAATTTTTTAAAGAAACTTTTGAATAAAAAAGCTTTAACTGCATCTTACAAAGTTTCATATAAAATAGCCAGATGTAAAAAACCTCACACCATTGGTGAAGAGTTTATTTTGCCAGTAGCAATTGAGATTGTAGAAACTATGTTTGGAGATAATTTTTGAAAACTATTGCGGTCCATACCTCTTTCAAATGATACTGTTGCTCATTGAATTGGTGATATAGCTGAAGATGTACAGTGTCAACTTTTCTCGAAGTTGCGTGACAAATTGTTTTCAATACAGCTTTATGAAGCAACAGATAGTAATAAAAATGCTCATTTAATTGCCTATGTTCGATTTTGTGATAATATGTCAGTAGTAGAAGAACACTTTTCTGCAAACCAATAGAACTCCAAACAACAGAGCTCGCATTATTTGCTATTTTAAATGATTTTATGAACGAGGCAAACATAGAATGAAAAAATTGCGTCGGAATATGCACTGATGGTGACCGTTCAATATCCGGAAGATTTCAAGGTATACAAGCACTTGTAAAACAAAAATCGCCTCAGTGCGTCTGAACACATTGCATGATCCACAGAGAGGCTTTGGCTTCAAAAGAAATGAGTCCTGCTCTGAATATTGTGTTAACTATGGTTGTAATCGTAGTAAATTATATAAAAATGAGCCTCCGGAAATCAAGAATCTTTTCCACACTTTGTAAAGACATGGGTTCAGTACATTCAGCATTACTATTTTATTGCGAGGCAAGATGGTTATCATGTGGGACATTTTCGCAACGTGTTTATGAATTAAGAGAAGAAATCGCCATTTTCCTAGAAGAAGAAAACAGACCGGAAGCAGATATATTTCGCGATGGTTTATTTGTGATGAAATTGAGCTACTTGGTCGACATTTTTGAGAAATTAAATAACTTTAATCTTCAGTTCCATAGAGCAAATACACATATGTTGTATACGAGTGATAACGTTAATGCTTTTCGTAGAAAATTGGAATTGTGGAGCAGAAATTTAAAGCGAAAAAACCTAACAATGTTTGCAAATGTGGATGATTGTACTAAAACTTACAAGGCTGAAGAAGAACATGTAAAAGTTATTTTTGCAACTATTGAAAATCATTTAGCCATGCTTGTAATGAATTTTAAAAAGTATTTTTTTTTGCTGACGACTAACTGATAGCAAGTTACGAGTGGGTTAGGGATCCATTTCATAAGTCTCCCGAAGGACTCTCAATTGATGAGGAAGAAAAATTCATAGACTTCACGACAAGTGGCAAAACCAAAAGACAATTTAGAAATAAATCACTATTTGAATTTTGGGCAGGAGTAGAGGATGATTTTTCTGCACTGAAAACAAGGGCATTTCGCATTCTATTACCATTTTCAGCATCCTACCTTTGTGAAACTGGTTTTTCTGCTGTGGCTTCTTTGAAAAGAAAATATAGATCTCGGCTAAATAGAGAAACAGAACTGAGAGTGGCTATTTCTAATATTAAGCCTTCCTTTGAAAAACTTTGCTCTGCTAGACAGACCCAAGGAAGTCACTAATTATTATTAAATTTGTTTTTAATTTAGTATGTTTTGATTAAGTAGGTTTTGATTTAGTAAGTTGTTTTATTTTTATTTGTTAAATATGTCGAAATGTATTTTTTTCCCAATGTGTATGTGTGCTTTCCTTTCAGTGAGTTAATTAATTTTTTTTAAATAATATTTTCTCTTGGATATTCTCACGCCTCCCCTCTACTGTGCTCGTGCCGCCCTTGGGGGGCGCACCCCACAGGTTGAGAATCGCTGTACTAGACAATTTTGTAGTTTTCTTCTTTTTATAACATCTTACCCTACTCAAACTGATGAGTTACTTACGTACAATAACATTAAGCAAGAAGAAACTTCATATTGAATAAGGAATTACATTAGTATAGTTGTATACTATGAATCACAATTAGTTTCTTTATCTCTATTACTAATGGTTGATTGACTAGAAAATTTTACAGCTTTCTTCTTTCTATTACATTTCACCCTACTTAAACTGAAAAGTTACTTTCGTATAACAACTTTAAAGAGAAAACACTTCACAACGGAATTTTTAAACACACAATAACATGTACAAGAAAAAACTTTATGTTGAATAAAGAATGGATTTAGCTATAGCTAAAAAAGTATAGTAAGAATAGCATTTAGTATTCGTTATCTTTACTACTAATGGTTCATTGACTAGACAATTTTATAGTTTTCTTCTTTTTATAACATCTCGCCCTACTCAAATTGAAGAGTTGTTTACGTTCAATAACATTAAGCAAGAAGAAAAAAAACTTTGAACCTAAACAGAATCGAAGAGATTAATGTTACAATTGCTTTTCATCCTCAGCTCAAACCGAACACGACTCCTTCATTGTGTCACTCTCATCGATTTTCCCGACTCTTTGTTGTGCGTTCCAAAATCATATTCATGAGTTTTTCCCTCGAACGTACATCTACAATGCGCGTTATGTTTATTTACGTAATCATACGCACTATAGCAGCTGAACCCTGGCTTTGGGGGATGTAAAAATAAAAAGGGAAAAAAAAAACTATCTATCGAGAATATATCGAGGCCGAAATTGCATTCGATACAAAAACCGACACAAAAGGAACTCGAATTTAGCCGAAGACGCGATTTCTGGGTTCCACACATAAAAAAAAATAAGAAGGGTGACATCTTTCCGTTCTAAACTATGAGAGTGAAACATAATAGAAAGACTTCCAATAGTGCGTATTTACATTCGAATGGAATTTAAATGGGTTTCCCTTTAAGTTGAGAGAAGAACGGAAAGATGCTAAAAACGCATTTCCCGGACTGCAGAAAAATGGAATAGAATAGAAATTGGGAAGCCATTAGGTTCTTATTTGTGCGGGGCGATAGTAGAATGGCATTTCCCTCCTCAAATAAGTTGTCCTTCCATTCTGAGGGAGTTGATTTTTTTTTTATCATTCTTCTTCCAACCCCTTTCCTTCCCTGCCCTGTCCGACGGATGACAGTCGATCGTCTCAAAAGTTTTTTTTTTCCCTCATCGTTCCGTTATCGGACGGGACCATTCGAATATTGCTTGGCAAAAGATTAGGTCATACAGGGTGCTCCAAAATATACCAACCCAGATCAAAGTTTGTTTTCTAATTGGATGAGCTTTTGAGGATAGGTGAGGCTTTTTCTTGAACATGCTGTTTCTATTTTTGTATGAACATTTTTGGAAGAATGGACATTGCACTTGATTACCCAAAGCCCTATGGATGAGGCTGGCACCTTTATTTACCAGACCCTTTATTCCCACAGACGTTGGTGGTGAAGTTTGGCCCTTTTGTTGCCCTTGCGCCTAATAAATCTGAAAAACAACTAACCAACCCACAGACGTTGGATGTTTCTTAGCGGGGTCATTTGGAGGACATTGTCTACATACGGAATCCTATGACTTTGTCAGACCTGATAATGAGGATTGAGCATCGAATTCTGGGACATACGTTTTTATTAAAGTGGTGATCTCTTTTCCTGTCCGTTTGCGAAGAAACATTGAGATGGATGGAAAACACATTAAAAATGAAGTTATGTAAATAAAAGATCATTTACCTTGTAATATCCTTACAACATGCATTATTTTCTTACAAGGTTCCCACAAATTCACAGACTGAAAACAATGACTTTTCAATGACTTTTAAGGACCTAAATAATGTTTTTAAGGACATTTAAAAATTTGTTTTATGGCATTATTTCTATATAAAATTTGTAATAAAGCATATTCTACCAAAAAAGTTACAAGTTGGCGCATGCGTTATACAAATAAATCAGAGAATTCCGATACGGTGCGGATAAGTGGCGGTCACGCGGGGATGCACGTCTGAGTTGTATTTTTATAAGTTTTGCAGTTGGCCACACAACATCCAAAAAATTAAGGACTTTTAAGGATCTCTAAGCATTTTCAAGGACTTTTAAGCCCCTCTAAGCATTTTCAATTACTTTCTAAGAAGCAAGTTCAAAAATATTAAGCACTTTTAATGACTGTGGGAACCCAGTTCTATGTACGTATTCAATAGAGTTATTTCTGGTTTGTATATTTAGAGACCACCTGTATTATGCAATGTTCAATTATAATATTAGATTGTATGCCAGAAAAACCCACATGTCTTGAAGTATCTTCCTTTTTTTTTTATTTCGTGACCCATTCCTAACAAAGTCAACAGACTATTGTCATAATTATCTTTTGTAGTGGAATAAATATACCCTCGTGCATCTCTAGCCAACACCTCCTATATAAGAAAGCCTCTGCACGGGTTACCACTTTTAAATATGACGTCATTAAAAGAGTCAAACTTTAAAACTACGAACTTCTTCTATACGGGGTGCCATTTAGAAGATGTTATCTTTTCGAATTGGCTATAAATGATTTGGTGACGTTTTACTTGCTTGTGATTCGTGAAGAAATGGTTTGGCTAGGTCTTGCATGCTTGTGATTAGTCAAGATCTATTTTGGCGCATAACTCTGGCGCACGACGACGGACGATAGCAAAAATCAACATCGCCATTTTGTTTACCGAATACGTTAAGTCTGCTGCATTTTCTGTTTCAAACACATATAGTTTGCGTAATATTCTGTTCCAAAAACGTAAATACTACTGCATTGAGAGTGCTATAAATTATATTAAATGCCATTGCAATGCTCTGTGGTAAACTGCAAAAGAAATTTCAAAAATGGGCCAAGAGTTCCGGTATTTATATCTCCCACAGATCATGAACTTAAAAGAAGATGGATAACTGCTGTTTCGAGAAAAGTTTTCGTAGTTACTTTAGTTCAAAGGTAAACTGAGAGATGGAGTGGTTCCTTCCATTTTTGAAAGCTATCCTAGCTACATATTTAAAGCAACAGTATCAAGACCCAAGTCCTGCCGAAAAGATGGTAATAGCGAATGAACAAAATATCAGCAAAGCTATCCAACGGACTCTAAAGGATTGAAATGGGCCATTCACTGATTTAAAAGAATTTGGTCAGTTTAAAAAAGTCGACATATCTTGTTTTAAAAAAATTAAATTTTCCGAAGAAGATTTTATTGCCATTACTAATTTAAAGTGCCTGTTATTGTGACCATTTCACTGTGAAATTCAGCAAATGTTCTAGCTCTAAAAATATTTTGACACTTGAAAACATCGATGATGCTTTTGATTTTCTTGACAATGATAAGAATAGTTATATTTGGAATCTGGATAAAGATGGTTTATGCTATCCAAAACTTGAGGTTTTGAATGTTATTTTGTATTTATATGTTGAAATTCAAAAGTTCATTTCTATAATATATGAGAAGTTGTTTTAGAATTTTTAAAGGTCAGAGATTACTTTCAACAAGTTTAACTTTAGATATTATTAATGGTAAAGAAATATTAAAGAACATAATATTAAATTTATTGTAGAAAGTATTCTAAGGGATGCTGCAAACATATATTGAAATAGTTACTGTAGGCAACAAAATGACAACCTGTTAGTGGGAGAAAAAAAATGTTGAAGCAAAAGAATGTTGAAAATAAAAAAGAAAACTTCAAATATTAAAGTAATTTTGAAGTTAATGAATAGCAACATTAAATTATTTTGCCTTAAAATGTTTTATTGATTAATAATAACTATGATTTGTGAATAAAATAAAAATAGTTCATTTAGATCTGGTGTTTTATTTCGGAATAAAATTCAAAATAATAGCTGAACATAAATATTAAAAAAATTTCAATTATCTCTGTCAATAAAAAAGAAATGTTTTCTAAATGCTCTCCTATTCAAATTAACTAGCAAAACTAAGAAAAGGATAATTCCTATGCTACCAATGTGAAGGACTATTGACTACTCTATGTGACTTCACGCAGTCAGTGCGAAGGCTTTCTTATATAAGAGGTGTTGCTCTAGCTGGATGAATAACTCCTCGTGCCGTCACAACTAGATATCCTCGCGCTTTACCTTGGGAGTTGTGTTCTATAGATTTGAAGATAGCAGTTTGAGTTTGGAAAATGGTTACTAATAAAGTTGTTTCTTTAAACCGTTTCGTACTATTACAATCGTAAACACTTAACCATTTACAAGTTTGTTATTTCATCGACATCACTGCTATACTTTGTTATTTAACCGTCAAAATAGGCATAGTTCTCAAGAATAATTACAAAGGCTTACTGTATAGTTTCCCTCTATTCACTCCAAATGAGAACCTCGAATATCAATAAATAGGTTAAGCATTTCATTCCATCTTGCCAGGATGCAAGATGGTATGAAATGCTTGACTGAAGTACAATTTTGTATAGTCTCCTCCTTCTGAATTCAGTTATCAATAAATTTCATTTGATTAATGACTTTCACAGAGGAATACTTTATATGTATATCTTAAAACTGTGAGAACTGAATTTTTTTATCCAAAATAACTTTTTTAGCAAAAATCTTCTATATTCCCTAGGTTATAAGGGTTAGTATTTACCAATCCATATTTATAAGCTGCACACTGTATTTGGTCCAAAAACTTTGACAAATCATATTTGTGGAATTTTATATTTTGTTAACTCTTAAATGGTCTTAGAACCATTAAAATGTTTTTAAAAAAATACTGTTTTCTTTTCTTACATCTCTATGACGATATCCGTATTTTGAAATCAACCTTTAACAAAAATTCCTATTTTTACTAAAGTTATGTTCTATTGAAGCATTATGGGGAATTTTAACTTTCACGTCATTTTTCTCAAAACTGTGTTTTTTACTATTGCGTGCAGGATCTAAAAAAAAAAGTTTTGTAGTCTTGCTCAAAATTCCTTCAAGTATTTTTTGCAACATTACACCTAAAATTCATTGCTATTAAGGAAAACTATTCTTAAAAATATTTCAGAAATATTCTTTACAAAATTTTTATAGCGACATTTTTTTATTTGCTATCCTCAAAGTTATGGAAATTTTCGGAACTTATTTTAGTGGATAGAAAAATTTATAAATACAATTATTATAAAGCTAAAAAATGTAAAATGGGTATTTTGTGTGGATTTAAAACAAATAATGCTGCACGCAATACTTGTAAAACTTGTGGACCGATAAAACTTGCGCGTCTTGCAATACTCCCTTTAGGTCCTCATAATTTTTTCTTCTTCTTTTTTTAATTTTTTTAATTATTTATAGATCTTCATACTTAAATATTTATGTGTAACTAAAACAATTCAATGTAAGAATTAAATTATAGTTTGTTGAATTCTCGAACGTAAACTCAAAAATATCCATTTCTAATTTTAAGGGTTCTCAGACCTCTTAAAAAGGTGTTTGAGATGAAAAAAGTGTCATAAATCGAATTTCAAACACAAGCTTGTATCCAAGAATTTAGATAACGATTTTTTATAGGTCTTCTGCATTCTCTGCTACCATTGAGTTCTTAATAGAATATTTTTTTACTAATTCATACTCAAAGCATTTTTCAAACCATATGGAACTTATTCCTAAAATATTTCACTTATAAAAAATAGTGTTAGAAGCTTTGTAATTATACAAATAAAAAATTTATTTTAAACTTCAATGTTACAACTTAATACTAAAGATTTTAAGAACATGGAAATATTAGATGAAAAAAAGATACATACAAATTATATATATATATAAAAAAAAATGTCTAAAAATTATATTAAACTATAATAAATATTGTGGGTTCATTATATTAAGAACCTTCAAATCTAGTTTTACTCCTGAATGGTTGCAAAATCTTAAAAATATTTACATTTAATAATTGTAGAAAAACTTAGAGTTGAATTATCAGCTCAAAACTTAATTCTCAAATTGTAAAATAAATTTAAGATTGTTCAATAAACTATTAAATAGCAATTTTTTCTTCCAAAGAAACTTAACGGTTTTTTTAATAGCTATATAATACAGAGTGTGCACAAATTAGTTGAGCAATGGAGTTCAAATAGATTTGTATAACTTTTAATAACAAGGCATAATAATAATAATAATAATAATAATAATAATAATAATAATAATAATAATAATAATTATAATAATAATAAAAATTTGTATATAGAATGACACGGTGAACATAAATTAATTGGTTAAAAGAATGGTTTATTAGGCCTAGTTATTAAGAGTTATTCAGATGTATTTGAACTCCATTGCCCGACTAATTTGTGGACACCCTGTACTTTTAAATTGAAGCGTATGCAACATTGTTACTGCATATTGATAAAAAAAATGTTTAAATGAATTGTGTCTATCTATAATAATAAAACAAAGAGTCTGTATGTCCGATTGTAGATCTATGGAAAGCTACTTAAATTAGACTTAGAGCTCTGAAATTGTCAACATAAGTAGTTTTGGCCTTCTAATTGGACTTTTAAAATACAGAATTTAAAAATTTTAATGAATATTTTTACAAAAGCGAATTTTAACTAGAGATTTCTTCTGAAGCGAATTCTATTAGGGTTACAGCTCTGAAAACATCTTCAAGTAGTTTTGGCCTTCTAATTTTGATTTTCACAAACACATCTTAAAATATTCTCTGATTGGTGATGGGGCTGTATTATTGTATTAAGGGGGACAATTTTTTTTTCTCTTTTTTTTTCTTCTTTTCTTGACAGGGGATGAGGTACCAATATTATGGGTTTAAGTAGCAATTAATTTTTAGTGAGTGAAACGAGCTTACGCGTTAATGAACTTTTCAGCAATCGAAGTGAGCTGTACTTGTTATAATGAAACTTTTAGCGAGCGAAGCCAGCTTGGTTTTCTTTTCTGCATTTCACCAAATTCAGCCAGCACTGAGACCAGAAAAAATTCGTATGATATAAGCAACTAAATGTGCAATATTTAATTTTTCCTCATCTTATTTTTTTTATTTGACTTCAACATTTACCTTGCTAAAGAACCATAAAACAACTAAAAGGAATATCACACGTTTATTTGTAAACGATTCAGCCAATGAATGTTTTTACGATTCATGCAAGATCGCTCATGATCAGGCTCGAATTACTCGCAATGAAACAGACTATAATGAGTTGTTTCGCTTCCTGTTAATATTTAACGACTTTACTTTATTATTATAAATAAGAAAACACGTTTTTGGGTTTTACTATATGTGTATTAAAATGATCAAAGTCTGATTTTATTATAAAATATTTCCCAACATTTTCAGAAAAGCTTGAAATTCCATTGTATCCTTAGTTTTACATTTTATATTTGAGTTTCTTATTACTCTTACCTAAAATTACATTTTTAGTGATATTTTGAAATAAATTTTCTGATTGAATTTTTTAACAATATTTTTTAAAGTATGTATATTTTTGTTTAAATCAATACATTAAAATATAAAAAATTGACAATTTAAATGACTATATTTTAGAGCTAAAGTATCATGTATAACTTTGATGCGCTACTTTATACACTTATTACAATAACATTTTGATAAATTTTTTAAATCAAATCTTCACTGAGAATCAATAATTAATTTTTCTATCAGTATAAAATACATAATCCGGAAAGGTTGAAAGGAAAAACGAAAGGTATTTATTACAATACTAACTTTTCATTAAATTTTTTAAATCTAGAAGAATCTTAGTTTAAATCATTAATAACTTTTGAAAAGTCCAAGTCACATATATTTGTAAAGATTTAAGTGCTATGCCTTGTTTTAACTTTCGAATCTCATATAATCAATCGAAAACTTGATCATTTCAGTTCCTTGATTCTGGAAACAACATTTCTGACAACTTTTATAAATTTCACATTGAGTCTTCATCTGTAAAATAAATATTAACCTAGTATCCTTTTCTACTAGACTCGTTTAGAATATGTTTCAGGTGCGACTAAAGTATTCACATAGGGGCTATGCATCGAAATCTAGAGTTTGGCAATTTTACAAGATCGTAACTTCTCAGAAGTCAACTAATCACGTCATCAAAGAAGGTTGCATATATCAAAAGATAGATTGGAATTGGAAAAGTTGCTCAACAGACAAGATTCTTAAATAACATATCTATTCCTTTCAGACCCGGATTGAATCGGCGAGGAAAAGTATATGCATTAAAAAGGCATGATTTGCTCACAATTTAGGTTAATATATTTTTAATTAACTAAATAATATTAATTATTTAAAATTTAATGAATATTGTTAATGTCATTTATATTGTGTATACTTAAATGAGGAATAATTTAAAAGTGAGTCATAAATTGTTGTATTTCAATTCATCAAAAAATAGATTAAAAAATTGATATTTATTGAATGTAACACTGCGGGTAGTATGAAATATTGATCTGTACATTACTTTAAAAAGATATTGCTAGTCTTAATAATCGGTTTCAATAATCGGTATATTACCGCCACTGAAACATTAAACATAGTGCACATAAACTCAAGCTGAAATTCGACACAAAAATTAAAATAAACTTTATTTATTTATTTATTTATTTATTTATTTATTTATTTATTTATTTATTTATTTATTTATTTATTTATTTATTTATTTATTTATTTATTTATTTATTTATTTATTTATTTATTTATTTATTTATTTATTTATTTATTTATTTATTTATTTATTTATTTATTTATTTATTTATTTATTTATTTATTTATTTATTCATTATTTTATTCATTCATTAATTCATTCATTCATTTATTTATTTACTTATTTATTTATTTATTTATTTATTTATTCCTTTATTCATTTATTCATTTATTCATTTATTCATTTATTCATTCATTCATTCATTTATTTATTTATGAGAATATCAGTCATAAAACAACGTTAATTGCACATAAAAGTCAACATACAATTAAAAACAAGCCAAAAGTATCATTTACCACAACGGCATGAGGCAATTTCAAGAAGACACAAGACCCTATGCTATGCCACTCTTACTCAATGTGCTCGCCACCCCCAATTTAATTTATGGCATTTGATGACAACCTGTTTTTACAACAGAAATTAAGTTATTACAAACATGTTTAAGAGGGAATTTCAGTTTGTCCCTTTCCCATAGAACTAATGTTAACCTTTTTTAGCCACATTATCTGCTAAGTTATTCCTTTAAAACAAGTGAATTTTTCACCAGGTATAAAACAGTAATAAAAGATCATTAATAACTTTTTAATGAAGAATAACAGGGAGTTTTTTTATTGTAATTTAAAAAGCTTTTATAAGCATGCTTACAAAGACTTACAAAATTAATAATAAAAAATCTTTAGCTTTTTTACTTTCTCCCAGCTTTTGTTAATGATCTTTTAATACTATTTTCATACCTGGTGAAAAAATTAACATGTTTTAAAGTAATACTTCGCAAACAGTGTTGAGGAATCGAACTGGTTGTTATCCAAAATTGTAAATTAAATTGGGGGAAGCGAGCACCGTGAATTGCTTTCGTAGTGTGTCGTCTTGAAACTGCCTCATACCGTTGTGGCAAATAATACTTTAGACTTGATTATATTTTGACAACTATGTGCAATGAACATTGTCTTACGACTCGTATTCTCATAACGTATAAGTAAATAAAAATACGTCTTCTTACACTTTTTTGTATTACATTCAAGTTAAATTTATTCGTCCAATCTTTAACGGATCAGCAGGGTTGTAGTGTTAAAAAAAAATTGTACCGGTGCGCAAGCTTCCCAATCATGCAGGTAACCCCAACTGAAGCTAGTATTTTTTAATTATCAAACGTAAATTCACAATATTCTTCATAATTTATCATCCAAAAAGAAACTAATAACTCTTAATTTTCGTATTTAATATCTCACTAACTTATATCCCAATACATGCATAAAGATTTATGAATTATTAGTTATTAATTAGTTAAAAAAAATGGCGGTACCCCGTACTGGCCCCACTACACCCCTACGTATAAGTAGCCGAAATATACCATTTATTTGTGGAGTATGTTTACATGTAAATTATTTCATAACATTATTCTTCATTCATCTGCATGGACTCCCCCAGGAGGGTGCAAAAAGGTGCACTTGCAACCCCCTAATTCTTGAAAATTAAAAAAAAATGTAAAATAAAAATGATGGAAACGATGTAAATTCCAAGATAAAAAAACACAATGACGTTTAGACGTTTATACTTTTATGTTAGAATGAAAAAAAAACTTTATTAATCTAGTGTTTTGTTTCTTTCCTAGTCGTTTTTTATAGCTATTTGCGAGATGATTTTCTGGCGCTTGTTGTCGATGATTATTAGAGGCTGATGAGTAGAAGTATTTATTCCGTTTATTGTATAATAATTTCCTGTGTAGTTCTCAAAATTCTAGGAAAATGTTTTGTTTTTAAGTCATCAGATATACTATCTTGAAATCTATTTTTAGAATTCAATTGAACATATTCCAATACTGCCTTCGTGTTTCATTTTGAATTTTTTTTTTTTTTTTTTATTATATATGAAACTTGGAAGAAATAAAAAAATGTTTACTCTTCAGTATTTTTGAATCTTCGACATCTTCTTTTCTAAATACTGTCTCTTGAATGCCGTGAGATCTAGTTGGATGATAAAAAATCGTTAAAAAAATATATTTTAATATTTTTACTATTTTGTATTCTTTTCTCTTTAACCGGATTACGCTTTCAAAAATATATACCATGAATTTTAACTATTCTCGAAGTGTATAATTTATAATGCATATTTATTAAATAGCATTTTTTTTTAAATGTATAAAAATCTAGTCTTGCACCCTCTTGCAAATATTCCTGGGGGTGCCCATGTTCATCTGTCTATCAGAACAATAGCTTCCACCAGAAAGTCTTGTAGACGGCTATTGATATTGAAACAAGATTCGTTGATATAGAATATGGATGTGCATGCGGGAAATAGCCGTTCAAAGCCTCCAAAGAGTAAATGTCTTTGAAATTCTCAGTAGAAAATAGGGCTAGTCTTGTTTCCATGACAACAAACGCCGCTAGACGAAGCTAGACACGCTAGAGGGAGCTAATCTTGTGATAGACCGACAGTATCTGTACATGCTTTATTTTGAAGGTAGCTAGAGGTAAAAAGGGGTTATACCATACATACGAAGACGCATATTGGTTAGCATTTATATGCAGTACGCCACTATGGATCTTACTAAATAATGAAATATTTTTTAATTGAAAATTTTCTAACGAGGATTGTGATGGTTGTGAGATTGTAGAAACTCCAGCAGCACAAATACTCTGTCCAATCACGATACGGACCGTTGTAGACTGGTCGTTCCTACGGACCTTGGCCAATCTCGTCCAGTTATTGTTAAAATAAACTGGAAGTTTTGAAGTGTTGATGAAGAGTTTTAAAATTAAAATATAGTGTTACAAGAAAGGACGGAGGGATAAAAAGTATGTTTTGTGATTTTTTTTATGTGTTTATTCTTTAAAAAATCGTGTATTTTGGAAAGATGATCTAGATTAGGCATGGACCGGCCAATCTTCCCAGAACTCCTGTTTCCGATATCGCTGTGCTAGTTCATGATATTTTAACCCTTTGCACACGAGAGGTGACTCTCGCTCACCATTAGGTTTTATACGGAAATTCAATGCAAGAACTGTTTATGTTTCTTTGAAGTGGATCTGCAACCTCGAACTGAACAAAAATCGCGGCGAAACATCTAGAGTTGCTGGTGCCTACACGTGAAAAAGGCATCGAGTGCAAGGGTTAAATCTTATGTTTTCCCATAGTACTATATTAATTTATATAAAACATAAATTATGAATTACGTCATTATGTTTGTCACAGAATTAGTAAGTTTCTAAAAAACATATATGACACAGTAAATTGCATGATTTGGTTTTCCAGCTTTTTTTTTTTACTAATTCAGTCAGCATGGTTTGAGCTTTGCAAAAGAAAATCTGTCAAAGATTTATGGACCTTAAAAGGTATGCAAAATGGGCTGATTGCTTCTATGGAATTAAAGAAAAAGATAAAGTAACATTGATTATAAATGTAACAAAAAGCATAACGAAAATGATAAGGATAATGAACTTTCAGAAATTGAAGATGACAAATGCTGAATTTATTACGGTTTCTTATGGTCGCACTTAAATGAGGGATAGATAATATGCAGAATGAGCTATCTTTGAGCACATTGTTCTTATGCAGGAGAAGATGAAAATGATGAAGCTTGTATTTATGGGCAATGTGCTTTGCCGATAATTTTTTGTGTGTTAGCATTTAATTTTTATACCCATTTTTATTTCAATAACCACTTTGTTTTAGAAAATATGTATTTCAATTACAGTCAACTCGCGATAAATCGAAGTTCAAGGGACCGGTCAAATTCTTCGAGCTATCCGAAATTCGAGTTATCGGAAGTCATTTGGAAGTTATTTTCTATTCATGGCATATTCTTCTGACCTAATGAAAACTTCGAGATAAACGAATATTCGCGAGTTGACTGTAATGACCAATTTATTCCATTATTTGCGACATAGGGTAAACTGCTCTCACGTCGTATAATTTTATATTAGTAAAATTTGTGATATTTTGCTGACATTTAGTATTTGAAATATTGCATTCGAAACCAAACAGACATTTATCTTTTTTTTTTTTTTTTTTTTTTTTTTTTTTTAATGAGCAACATGCAATTTATTAAGCCAAATTAAACACCTTTTTCTAAATTTCATTCTATATCCCTTTACTTCTTTTATTCCATTGAGTTTATATTAAATTGCATTATTTCTAATCTAATTAGTATTGGTAATATAATTTTATAAATAAACTGCTATTATAATTAGTATAATAAATTGTGTGCATAAATTATTAAAGAAATCAGTATAACAATTTTGTATATAAATTGGTCATGTAATTAGCATAATATGTAATGGTAAATAATTATTATGCAGCTTTTTATAAATTCACTCTATTTTATCGATTTTATGGTTTTTTAATCAATTGCATTATTTTATTTGAAGTTGAAGCACAATTTATTTATCTAGCGATATTGAATTCCACAAAATATCATTCAGTATTTTGAAATAGGTAAAAAAAAAATTATCAAAATTTTTTTGAACCATCAAATTGAAAAAATGTAATGGTCCAAAAGGAATAAAAAAAGTATTAGAATTTTAATAAAAAGTGAAGATAAAAAAAATTGCATATTATTCTTTGATTATTTTTCAAAACTTTTTTTTTTTAACTGTAAAATGGTATATATGAATTGTATGTATGATTATACAAATGAATTGTATGTAGAAATATCTGAATGGTATGATGTTAAGAAATGATAATTAAATACAATTGTATAAGACAAGACAACTTCTTTACTAAGAATTTCACATTAGACATAAGTATATATAAATTGTATGAAATTTAGACTTGAATTCAGTTTATGAATATAAGAGTGTTAGGATAAGATTAAATTCATGCTAACCAATATATGGTTGATATGGATTTAATATTAAAAAAAAAGAAGAATTGGTATGAGTTTATTATATGAATAGCATGAATTAAAGAATTGAATTTACTATATGAATTTATCATGGATATGCATTTAATAAATTAATTTAAAATATGTATACATACAACTAATAAATTTACTAAATTTAAAAAGAATGTGAAATTAAGATAAGAATTTAATTTACAAAGAAATTAAACTTTACCGTTTTATAGCGATCACTAGATTTCACATTTCTTTCTTTCTAGCCATATTAAAAAATGTGTTTTAAGTGGCTGGTTGGTTTTATGAGATATATTAATTTATTTTGCATGTCATGGATATGAAATTTACATAAAATTTATAAATGAATTTATTTATGTATAAAAAAATTTAAAATAAGAAATCAACATATGAGTGACATGTAATATTTAAAAATGTATAAATTTAATAATGGCAAAAATTTAATATATTTCAATATATTAAAGCAATTTCATTTAGTAAATTATTATCAATAAATAGTTCGAGTTTTATATGTAAATTAAATATAAGAAAAGTGTGAATTAAATATATGAATATATGAATTTAAATTAATATTATATAATAAATTGAATTTTAGGAATTTTATTTATGAATTTATTAATGGAATGAAATTAATGTATGAATGATATGAACTTGTTACAAAAATAGTATGACTTTAAGTTATGAACTTTATAAATGGATACATTGGTTATATGATTTCAATATTTTGGTGATCGTGAAGGATTTAAATTTGGCATCTGAAGGGCCTGAAATTGATGTATAAAAGTTTAACGAATGATTACATGTATGGAATGAATTTAATCTATACATATATGTCTGGGGTGTTTTTATTATATGAATGGGGATTCTTAGTGTAATATGACTCTTAGTGTAATTATTAGTGATGTGTTGTAGAACACATGAATAGTGAAGGGAGTGAACTTAATTTAGGAATACTTAAATGGTATGGATACTGTCAGTCACTGCCTTTCGTTTATGTTAGATAAAATATAAAAAAAATGCACCCGGTTACCAACGAACCACCATTTCACTTTATTTTTCAAAAACCAATATATATATATATATATATATATATATATATATATATATATATATATATATATATATATATATATACAATCAAAACATATTTCCTTATTATTTTAAAAATACTATCTCGTGCGACAATGTTTAAAAATTATAAAACCCGTTTGTTATAATTTAAATTCAGTGGCTGGTATCTAGCAAAATAAGCAGATGTAAACGCATTATTAATTCAAAATCCCTTACAGATACATTATAAAAATATATTAATGGTATGAATTTATGGTATGCATTTAATGCTTGAATTTAACAATTAAAGTTAATAATAATCATAATTTAAAATATAAACCCTCGGCTTGTAAAATTACATGACATGGCTTCAATGTATGAATTGCAGTTATTCGCTGACTTAATAAAAAATGGTTTGAATAAATATATGAATTTTATGAACTTCACATATGGCAATATGGATTGTATAAATTTTGCAAGTATGTATGAATTTAATGCAAGAGTATGAATTTAATGCAAGAAAAAATGAACGTTATGAATTTAATATATAAATTGTATAAATTGAGTGGTGTGAATTTTATCAGATTATTATATAAATTATACGAATTTGATTTAGGAATGGTATGAATTTTGTATATAATGGTAAAAAATCAAAATATGAATAGCATGACTTTTCGTATAAATTATACTCGTTAATAAGGATAATTTATTACTTCTTCCCTAAATTCGTGTTTTAGAATGAACAAAAGACAGCTAGTTGTAATTTCTACTACGCATTTGTCTACTTGTGAATGAAAACTATGGATAAACTTTGAAATAAAGTAGATATAATTTTGTGAATCTATACTTGAGTGAAGTTTACACGAGCAGCTTTGGATAAACAGTTTTTTACATAAGAAGTTCATGCCAATTAGAACTTATAATTAAACTTCTGAATAGTCTCCTCGTGTTTTTCTTCCCTATTATTGTATATATATTTTTTTAGATTGATTACAATTTTAATCGTATTTAAATATTTTTAATCCGTAGGACCTTTATTTACATATATGAGGTTGATATCTTCTGTAAAGTGAAAAAAATATCAAATGAGTACATTTAATTTTTCTCAATTGACCTCAAAAATTTGATTTTTATTTCTCTCTCATGCACCTTCTACCAAATACATTAACCTACAATTTAAGTATATTACTCAGATGAACATGAAGTCATTAGAATAAGTTTCAATTTTTTTAATGAATACCTAGAAAAAGCCATTAAAATTTTCTTTAGTATTTTGATACGAAAGTTATATACAAAACAAAAGACATGCATTCTCATCAGCTGGAAAAAACATTTACATAATATACAATTTTAAAAACCGACTAGTTTGAAAACTATCAAGCGATATAATAAGGTAGGAAGAAAACCATCAACTTTCTTACTTAAGTTTAAACAATAAATAAAACATCCAAGAGTTCGTATAAAAAACTTGAAACTTGATCCTAAACAATTTTATGAAATTTTATAATTTGCAAAACATTTGTGGCAAAAATCGTGTCAAATTTTAGTCGAAAATTTTAGTTCAAAAGACGAACGGAAAAGAAGTAATTTATGATATTTGCATACATGTGCAATTATTAGAAGAGACTTGCGTACTTAGAGCCACCATGTACCTAGGAACCCCACTTTTATTGAATAATATTTAGTTCTAAGTATTTTTACTCACTCGGATAAGTAGCAACACCCAATTGCTCTTTTGACAGCCATTTTAAAATCTTAGAGGAGAAAGCTGTGATAAGTTATACGTGGTAAACGTTTTTATGTGGTCTGCAGTAACATTTTGCAGTTCATGTCTTTTAGTGTTTTAAGTCAAATATTTTCTTTGAATTATAGTAAATAATTTTGTTTGTAACATTAAATACTAAATGAGATGTTTAAACAAGTCCTTTCTCCATGTGCGTTTTAGTAGAAGACATTTTAAATGAAATTACCAAGTCGTGTACCTAGGGCCATATAGTTGTATTGTATCTAGGTCCTTGGTACAATTGCACTCATATGTTTTATGTTTTTATTTTATTTAAAAATTTTATTAATGAAAGAAGGAAAATGCCCTTAATTATCTGAACCATTTTGATTCTGTCAAATTTTTTTATTGGCCTTTGTTTAAATGAGAGGACTATATATTTATCTCAAAAATTTTGAATGTTCTCGACCCATAAAATTATGTTTGCCATTATTCAGGATTCATAATTCGTTTGTATAAAAAATGCGAATTTATGAGAAAAAAAAATTGTAGTATTTCTGTAAGGTCAAACACACAAAGGCGTGTTTGGTTCCTTTAAGAAATACTACAGTATCGCGTACAGTAATTGTATGCTGGCAAACGCTGGGGAACCAATCACCATACACGACGTTTCGGAGAATGTTGACAAATCCTATCCTTTGGCCTTAACTCCTGTAAAGGTTCTAGCAGGCTTTCATGTACCTGGTGTATAGCCAGTGAATCAAAACTTATTCATGAGTTCAAGTGTGATCGACAGACCCATGGACGCCCTCAGAATTATTTGCAGGGGGGTGCAGACGAGACCCATTTCACTGGGTTCTTGACAACTTTTCATCGTGTTCATACATGACAACATAAATTACTTAACCTTTTTTTTTTATCACATTATCATTTACATTTTCCCCTCATTTTAATCATAACCATTTACATTTTGATTGCTTAAAAACTATTTTTTTACATTAAAATGAATACTAATTAAAAATTTTAAGACTAAAAGTCACAGAATGAATTTCTTGCAATCAGTTCAAATGCTGAAACGAAATTATTACATTTAAAGAGTATCTTGGATGTCATTGTAGAAAAAAATTGGAAAATGTATCTCCAAATTTATATTGTTTTCGATTCGCAGAACATATTTGCATGTATAAGCATTGAACATTGTAAAATAGTGCTTTTTATTTCAAATTTTGTCAAAATTAAAGTTTCCCTCTGTTTTCCTAAATAATTTCTTTCTTGGTCTTTTGAAATTTCTGGCAAAATGTATTTGGGGAAGTGAAGTTGAACAAAGGAGAAAATAGCCTGGGGTGTGAATCGGAATCCTGGTGTGCGATTGTTTGAATCGGGTAAATCCGTGGTACAAATTAATTTTTAGTGTTCACTGTTGCTCTATTTTATAAAATAATGAAATCTATTCATGTTAAGTCAGCATTATAAATGTTAAGTCATCATATCATTAAACACGAGGCACAACAACTAGCTCTCAACTATTTACGTTACATCTGTACACTGGTAAAATATGCAAAAAGGCACAAAATAATAGTGTATTTTTTTTTTTTTTTTTTTTCAATGAAAGAAACATGTACGTAGAAAAATAAAACAAAAACCTTAGTCATTCTACGAAATACTCAACAAAAATCTAAAATAGAATTCAGTATCTCAATAATTTCCAAAAGCAATAAATTTCTAGAAATTTAACACCGGAAATAATTCAGATCTACCGCCCTTAACCTTCCAACCGAAGTTTTCATTTTTGTGCAAACTGATTTTTTCTCATATATTTTCTAATAAATCCTATGTCGCCGGAAAAAAAACACCGATTCCTTCTCTCAGAAAAAAAAAAAAAAAAAAAAAAAAAAAAAAATACAATTCAAGAAAAAGTAAAAATAGGCCAAATAAATAAAATAATACCACAAAACTAGAGAGGACGTTTACATTTGATAGATTCGATTTCTTTATTCAAAAAGGAAGGAAAAAATAAAGAAACAAGAGAACTTAAATAGAAGCAATTACTATTGCTCATCATAACAACGACAAATATTTTAAAAATAACATTTGATTATTTAATGTAAATTTATAGATTTTAAAAGAATTTTATTATAACAATCCAGTGGGGTGCAAGTGCACCCCCTTGCACCCTCCTGGGGGCGCCCATGGACAGACAAGATCCATACATAAACTGTTAAAATAATGATTTTCCTTAGGAATAAAGTGAGTCAACATTGATGAAACTGGATGTTTTTGTATTTAATTCAGTTTTACTTCAATATTTGCAGAGTCTTCGACATCAAAATCTGCAAAAAGTGCTGCTAAATTTTGTGAGCTTCCAACATCTAATTCCATTTAATGTTCCATGCTTCAACAGGTACGGCCTTTTCCAAAAACGAAACCTCACACATCCAAAAGAGACGGCCAGGAAGATGTAGAATCTTGACAGATATCCTGCCGACCAAACTGTATAGTGGCTAGCGTGCTAGCTTCTAAACCTCGAGGTTGCGGGTTCGAGTCCCGTGTTAGGCATGTGTGTTTGTAAATGTATGTTGGCTTGTTTAATGACGAATGTTTCGGCGCATTATAGCCCTCGTGTTGCTGACGGCGCCAGATAATCAGAATACAACCAATTTGACAGATACCCCAGAAAAGAAAGCAATTGAAGAAAACGTGCAATTAGAATGGCAGAAAGAAAAACCGTGAAAAAATCTGTGTTTCAAAATGAGACAACTTCATCTGAAGAATTATCAGACATTACATGTTCTTCTGATTCCTCAGATGATGCAAATTCTACAGTAGCTGATATAAGTAATACAACTGAAATAGTTTTTTTTTTGGCTTAATAAGGCAATATATATATATATATATATATATATATATATATATACAGAGAGAGAGAGAATTTTATGTGGCAGAAATAATAGATGTTAAAGAGGAGCAATATAGTGTTCAATACTTGAAAAAATTGCACTTTCGAATAAGTTTCTCTATGATAAAGATGTAATTTATAAAATTAAGAGCAAAAATATGTGTTCAAATTGGTAAAACCAAAATCTGTTGATGATGTTTCAAAGCGACAATGCATGCAGCTCATTTTCAAGTTACGAAAATACTTGTAATTCACTAATAATTTGACACATTGTAATTTATTATAATCATTATATGATAAACCAATTACTGATAATTATTTGATTTTGCTTCTTTCATAAAATTCATCTGTGTATGTTTTTTTTTCTATTCATTATGGAGTTAAACCGAACTTTAAGAAAATGACCCTAAGTACAAAGGCTACTGTCCCTAGGTACATTGAGGTCTTTGTACCTAGGACCATTTGTGAAATTTATAAAAAAAACTTCTATTTCACAGAATCTATTATTTTAAGTATTTATACTAATCCCAATGGGAAGTAATTACTATAACGATGTATGTATATCAGTTTCATATTTTTAAAGGGCCCAGTGTCTCTTTTTTGTGCATTGAAAAAAGGCGGCCCTAGGTGTTTCCCCTATTCTTTTCGTAAACGTTGAAAAATGTGTTTCATTAAAAAATGAAAATTTTCTTTAAGACTTTCGTTAGGAAAGGCAAATTTTTCATTACAGTTTACAGAAATACTGTGGCGTTATTTGAAGATTTGACACAACTATTTGAAGATTTACTCATGAGTTTTAATCGGTAATATTACAATGTGCAACAATTCAAATTAAGTGTTAAGAAATCTTTTAGAAAGACTAGATAGGAAAAAAAATTAGTTTTCAAATTTAGGAAGTTGGATACTTGTATGATTGCTAAGAATACTATCCCCAAAACTCTGTAGAATACTGTACTCTGTAGTGCTGGGAAAACGTTTAGTTATTAACTATCACCATCAAACAAATGAAAATTTTTAATACAAATGTCACCAACGCTTACAAGTTTGTATTTATTCTTCTAATCAACAAATCCAAATACAGAGAAAACAATGGGAAGGTATATATATACAATCAGTAACAACGCTTGATTTCTATTAAATATGTTTCTAATTACTGAATATTCCACTTCGATGTTGGAGCGCAACCAGAAAACTTCTGTGGGTTCAATCTAAGTTAGTTCCAGTATTTCTCTGAATAAAAAAACTACTTCCATTCAAAACTTTTTCATCCCATATTTATCACACGTCTTTAGTCATCAATATTTTTGGCAGTTTCTTAATCTGCCACATACATACGCCAAATATATTTAAAGGGTGTTTGTCCAGCTTTTGAGATTATACAAAACAACTCTAATAAGGACAAATTTTTTATCTAGATCCCATATTATCCATATTTTCTAGATTATAAATTCTAGATTTCTATATTCTAGATTATAATTCTAGATTCATGTCTAAATTCAATGAGGGAAGGTGTAATATTGTAGAGAAACTGACAAACAACAATAGTAGGCTGATTTTACCGTATATTTATGGCGTTTAAATGGCATGTAGCACTGAGACACTATGGAAACTTTTGAAAAACAGAAACATCCATATTTTTACATTTCTTTAAAACGACACTTTATATTGAACTTGAATCGACAAAAAATAAGGAATGGGACTTTTCTTATGTTAGAAAATATACAAAACAATTATTGTTTTCAAATATTTTGGACCCAATAACTACTTTAGTGTGATACAGTAGGCAAACTCTGTCTGAATAATGGTAGAGTAAAAAAGTATTATTTTGAAATTATTTAAGATTTATAAGAGTTTCTGTTTTCAATCATAAGAAAAACATCACGTTGTTACTTATCCCAGGGACAGTTCTGACCCTAAAATCCCTTTCCTGGTAACGCGCCTGCTTCGATGTTCAATAAGTAAAGTCCGAGTGCAAATGCTTTTAGTCACAATTCATGACATACATGAACTTTTTTTAATTACATAAAATATTTAAATATACGGTCAAGAACACAATGTAAATATGTGTTCATTGCTTTGTTTCTTGCTTATGACGATAACCTTTATCAAATTAAATCTTAATTTGACCAATAGGTTCTCCTAAGTAGGCCAACATCGACTTGATCAATGTTGATAGTCAATTTCTTGTGAAAAATAATGCATTATATAAATTAATTCTTTATTTGAATTTAATATTGATTTGTTATTTTCTAACTATACACTATGTCCAAATAGCTCTCATGAAAATCAAGGACAAGAAACCTTAAAATATCACAAGACCATCTTGAATTCTACAAGATGTTCACCTGGTGATCAAAGAGGCGCAGCATGGCCCACGTGTTGCCTTTGCGCCGTTAAACTCTAACCAGTCAACCAGGTGGTCTAAAAAAACAATGGCTATCACCCGTTACTCTGGGGATACATACAGTTTAGATAAATGTTGTTCTGGTGAATTTGTGATTTGAAATAAAGCAATTTTTTTAAAAAATGTTCTTTTACATTTACGTAAATTCCTACAATCATTTTAAAGGAGGATGTGACAATGAAACAATACAAGCTACATATATCTATAACCACTTTTTCTTTTAAAAAAGAATAAAACACCATTATTGCATGCGGCTTAAGAGTATTTGCACCTTATTGTTTGCATATATAGAATCAGCATATTTATAGTCGGATACGAGCTTTTTATTAACTAGTGAGCATCTTAAAAAATAAACGGCCTTTTCAGCAACTTTAAGTATCTAACAGTTAAGAATTCAAGAATTTATAAAAGTTGACTTTTGGATTAATTCAAAATTCTTCATTTTTTATTAAATTATAGATATTTTTTTCAATTTTAAAAACTGGGTGCAACTTGGGATAGCCCCTGGTACAGATCCGAAATAGAATGGGGGGGGGGGGAGTGATGTCCGAAGGGCGCAAAAGGACGGTCCCTAATACTATCTATCAATTCCTTGATCGCATTTCTCGGCGGAGGCGGACATTTTCTTGTGCGAGGCGAAAATTGAATCACAAATTCAATCATCGTTTTGCACTGCTCTCAAAACAAATTTGCAGCCCAAATTGGCTTCATTGACTCGATCAAGCGCCTCCAAATGGGAACGTCAGGGCCCGTGATGAAATTGGCCTTCGCTTTTTCCCTCTATCCCTCAGTCCAGGTTAGAAATCAAATCAGCCCATTGCTGCTCCAAGGAACGGGGGTGAAGGGACGCCAACTATTGGCGAGAAAGCGCTTTCATTGGCGTGAGTTTTTAGATTTTGTTATTTCTTCTAAAGGATTTTACTTTGTATATTGATTGGAAGCAGTATAAAGACTCTCTTTAATTTCTTAAATAAGTGTGACACTTTATCTAAACTTCTTTTTTCAAAATGAATGACTACTGAAATTTTTTAGTGACCAATCAATTCTTGTAAATTGAGATCAGCATTGCTTTTTAAAGGATACAGAAGAAAAACGAGCAATGTGGAGTTTTTATCAGAACTGAGATTCTCGCTACATCTAGTTGCATATAAAGAGAACTCCTATACTTTAGTTTAGTTTTGAGAATAAGTGAGATAGATAAATAGAAATTGATTTAATCAGAAATATACAACTCAGAAATATACATATCAGAAATATACATATCAGAAGTATACAGCTCGTTTTTCAAAACATTTAGTTTGATTCACAATGCGGTTTCATTTCTTAGTTCTTCTAAGATAATGTTTGAAATTAAATCAAAGCACTACAAGGTTTTGGAGAAGTTTTTACGTTGAGTATAGTAAGTATTACTTCAAAAAACTAAGTCTTGCAGTGTAAATTTTCTGAAGGCAAACATTTGTAAAAGAGCCCTGCATTTTAGATTTCTATAACAATTTCCTTGGTTTATATGGACTTAGGAATCTTAATTTCTGCAATGATGCACATTTTCAAGAATTATAGCTTTAACTTAGCATCAATTCTTAGAAATCTGATACTAGATTTTTTTTTTAGTTTACATTAAGGTCAGAAATAAAAATAAAAATGTATCAGTGATATTTTAAAATGTAGTATTACTAATGAGGCATATACATTAATAACATTAAAAATCGTCTAAAATGGGTATTTTTAAGGAGGTTTGTTCATGCATATACGATTCATTTTCTTGCAATACATCTCTAACTGAAGAATCAAAATCTGTAATTTTATTACATACAAATATGGAAATTTAAGGAAGAAAACTCTGGGAAAACACTTTGTTATTTGGGAACATTATTTCTATTACATAGTTGTATATGTTTTCAGTTATATATATATATATATATATATATATATATATATATATATATATATATATATATATATATATATATATATATATATATATATATATATATATATATATATATATATATATATATATATATATATATATATTTGCATTTGAAATGTGTTTCAAGAACACAAAAATTAGGTTTGGTTAAAAAAATCGCTATGCAAATCTCCATTATTTTTATTTCAATGTGATCTTAATTGAGGCAACATGTTTATAATCATATCATTAGCAACATTCTTAATATCAGTACTTATTTATTACCGTTTTAAGCGTAATATCAGTACTTATTTATTATCGTTTTAAGGGGGCTATGTACTCTTAAAAAAATGAAAATTGATTTGAGGATGGGTTGTTTTTTGTGAGCATTTTTGTTGATGTTTCTACTTAGAAGTATGTTGTACTTTGTTTTAAAGAAGAAAACTATCATTAACTGTACAAGACTTTACCTTTAACTTGGATCCCTAAACGTTATATTTTAAACTTCAATGTACCTTTTCTTACTAACTAGTAGTAACCATTATTTTTTTTTTATGAAATTGTAGTATGTAACCTACAGCTAAGGTTAAAAAATATCCTGTTATTTTCATAATTACTTTTAAAGTACCAAATCTTTGTGAAAAAGAGGGTTTTTAAAAAAAAATTTAATACTGATTCAAGTTTAACTAAAAAATTCTAATGATATTTTTACCAAACCATAACCTTTGTATCTTATACAAGATACTGAAGTTAAAGTTTGATAAAAAAGTCATCAATTTTTTTTTATTAAACTTAAGCCAATATTAAAAAAAAAAAAAAAACCTTTTTTTTATTAAGATTTATTAAACCCATTTAAAAATTTCAAATTCATTTATTAAGGACTTTCCAAGAATAGGTATATCAAAGATAGGCAGTTTAACATTAGGGGATACTGACTTTTCTTAAATTCATGAAGGTTTTTTTACTAACGTAATTTAACTTCACGTTTCTTTACTTAGTGATCTAATAAGAAAATTAAAACAGAAAATATTATATTTGTAAAAAAAATCCACAATTATCAATATCAATATTTTTGGTAATCGTTAGAAAACAAGTATCATAATTTAACAGTTATTACATATTCGATTACTTCTATTTATTTAGATTTTATATTACTTCTTTATTATCAAGCATTATTCTGTACTTTAAACTTAAGGAACAGTATTTCCAGATATTTATTACAATATTATGTGTATTTTGTGTTATGTTTAAAGTATTATATGTTAAGATGCAGTATTTTGTGTAGTTTGTGTTATGTTTACAATATTATGTGTAGTTTGTGTTATGTTTACAATATTATATGTTATGATTACAATATTATATGTTATGATTACAATATTATATATAATGATTACAATATTATAAGTAGTGATTACAATATTATTTGTTATGATTACAATATTATGTGTAGTTTGCTTTATGTGTACAATATTATGTGTAGTTTGTTTTATGTTTACAATATTATATGTTATGATTACAATATTATATGTAATGATTACAATATTATAAGTAATGATTGCAATATTATTTGTTATGATTACAATATTATATGTTATGATTACAATATTATGTGTAGTTTGTGTTCTATGAAAAGGTATACAACACTATGCTTTATAATTAAGATATTTATTTTTATTAAAGATGATAAATAATATTAAGAGAGTAAGCAGTTTCCAGACTTAGATAAACACTCCTGCAAAACTTTGATAAATATACTGTCTTTTGATGTATAGTATTTAACTCAGCATTTCTTTTTAAACAATTTATCAACATCTAATTAGTAACCTAATGAGCATTTTGAAATAATTCCGTAGAGTTTATGGTTTGATTGTATTTTACCTCATAAAAACCAAATTCGCCAACATCCCTTTTTAAACTAGATTGGCGATTATGGTCGCCAAATCGCCTTCACCCAATGCATAGAAGGGGTGCAGAGGGGAGCAGCAACCCCTACGGCGTGGGCCAGTGCGATCGCAGCCACAGGTGATTCGATTCCAGCAGCATGTCACCTCATTTGAGTTCGCTCAATAGGGAGCAAATCAATTTACTCACTACCTCCTCCCCTTCCCCCCTTTCACTCCATCTACCCCCCAGCCAGGATTTTTCGTCTACTGCGATAAAAAAAGATGTTCTATCGTATCCGATATTTTTTTTTTTACCCGTTCGTTCGTTTCCATCCGATTTCTCCTTACTTTTAGTGACTGATATGTGGCAACAAGGAGGGAGGTGAGAATGATTTTTAAGAGGATGCTTGTTTCTGGAAAGTTGCTTTGCTATTGGGAATGTACGATCTAGTAATTTGTTTAATTGTGTGTTAAAATGTTATTTTTTTAGGGTTGTTTTTACCAGTGGACTATTCAACCTCTCAACTCTTGTCAATGGTCACTCAAATATGTCAACTGTTCAATGCTTCGAATTATTAATTTGCTTACTAAAGTAAAAACTTAATTTACTTAAATGGACAATGTTTAATACCAATTACTAAGAATCTCTCTCGAAAATGGCCGACCAAACGGTATAGTTGTTAGCGTGCTAGCTTCTAGACCGCGAGGTTGCGGGTTCGAGTCCCGTGTTTGCATGGGTGTTTGTAAATGTATGTTGGCTTGTCTAATGACGAATGTTTCGGCGCATTATAGCCCTCGTGTTGCTGACGGCGCCAGATAATCTGAATACAACCAACCAACCTCTCTCGAAAATGTAACCTGTCAGTCTTATTCATTCATAGTAACTTTTCCTTAAATGTATTTTAATTTTAATTACTAATTTTAAGACTTAAGTATATAAAGGCTATAAGGATGAAGTTAATATAAAGGATAGCTTTATATTAACTTCATCCTTATATCTTTTATATTTACTTTGATTTTCTCTGTTTGTGGGTGGAAATCTGAAAAAATGCAACTAACCAACTTGTCGTCATCCAGTCGAGCTGAAACTCTGCAGATAGTCTCGTTGTCAATGACAATGTGACTTTCGATGTTATTTAAGTGGACGTGAAATGATTAATTTAAACTAACTATATTGAATCTAAAGGTAATCAGTCAGATTCATTGAAAAATTACTTTCCCAACTTCTTATTTAATTGTAATAACTAATATACAAGCTTAATTATTTTAATCTAACTTTAAATAATAAGGTTAAATTTTTTATATGGAAGTAAAATGTAATTAGTTAACTTCATTAAAGACAAAATTTATCTCTCTTTTTTTTTTTTTAACTATAATAACTAATTCTACGACTTAATTTACTTAAGTGATTAAATTCAACTAACTATATTAAAACTCAAGGTAATCAGTCAGATTCATTAAATATAAAATTTATTTTTCTAAATTTTTATTTAATTGCAATAACCAATTTATCAGCTTAATTCCTTGAACAAGACTTTAAATAATTAATTTATTTATATGGAATACAATGTACTCATTTAGTTTCATTAAATACAAAATTTCTCTCCTTAATTTTTATTTAATTGGGATAACTAATTTACCGACTAAATTTAAGACTTAAATTCATTTAAGTGGACGTTAAATGAATAAATTAAACTAACTATATGGAAATATAATGCAATCACTCAGTTTCATTACATACAAAATTTCTTTTTCTTAATTTTTATTAAACTGTAATTACTAATTTACCAACTAAAAATTGAAGATTTAATACATTTAATTGAATGTTAAATATATAAAAGGCAGTATGTCACTCTTATTGCTTAGATCTCGAGCAAACACTTGTCCAATGGTGAAATCAATCGAGTTAGTAACAAAACATTGTAATTCTTCTGGTTATCTTACAACCCCTTCTTTCCCAACGAACACAAAAAAAAGTCAACGACATTTTAACTTCACTAAAATAGTTTTAACTACAAATAGATTAACTACATTTTATTACTTAAATATTAAAGAAAGATTTTAATACATTAAAAAAACTTTTTAATGTAAGAATATGTGTTATCTTTTTCAAATTATGGCAGTAATATCAAGATATAAGTTTGTGTCAAATAATTTTTTTATAAATTAATAAATTTGCTCGAATTGTGTTAAAGTGAAAAATCTAATTGAATCGTTATTGCGAAAAGAACTCCTATCAATACTTATATTGAAATGTGTAGTTTCTATTTTGAGTGTCTATACAAAATTTTTAATTTACAATTCATTTCTGAATTCTTTGAATTACATATGATTATTTAAGACTTATAATTAAAAAAAAATCTTTAAAAGAAAAAAAAAATATCACATTAGAAATGTACAAAACATGGAAACTTTTAACAGCTGATTATTAGGATTCTAAAAATAACAAGTGTTGATTACTGAATCTTTAATTAGTAATAAAATGTGACAAAAGTGCTTTCCTATCTGGAATAAATTGCGATTGTAAACAAAGTTATTTATTTTACACTTAATTCCTCCGTTTATTGATGTCAGGGCTCACATATACATCACACAAACTGTTGTAAAAAATTCAACATGCAATTTCAAATCCCAAAACCAACCCAAGTATACAGTGTACACTTTTATTGGCATATTAGTATGCATTTTATACTAATATGCTCTTTTGACAACTATTTAAAATGTGAGTGTTAATTTGGAAAAAAAATGCATCTGGGAAGTTTTCGTTACCAAAGAAAAGAAAAAAAAAAAAGCTAAATACTCGGAGTTTTTCTTTTATATAGAGAAGAAAATGGCTACAGATTTAAGATGGATAGTATGTTGATTGGTGAAATAAAAGCTTTTCGTTGGCTAGTAAAAGCAGCGTGAAGCAAATATAAAACTAATTGAAATTGCAACCATACCAGAAACACTAATTGGTTATTCATGATTTTGCTTTTTATTCCATTTATAATTTTTTTTAATTGTAATTTGTGAATATTTTGGTCATTCCTGCAATTATTCTCCTATTTTCCCTTACAGTGTTGGTATTAGCATCAAATGGCGATTGACTGCTAAGTCAGTATTATACTATTATAGAATCCTTTACATTAACTTCGATTTTTATATGTTTGAGCGTGTATGTGGAGGGAAATCTTAAGGGGACTAAATAACCTATATGCCATCATCAAATCGAGCTGAAACTTGGAAGATAAACTCGCTGTCGATGACAGTGCGATATTATATCAAGTTTTAGAAGCTATTACTAAAAGAATGCTTTTACACAAGTTTATATTTCCACTCTGCAGGACTTTCTAATCCTTTTTACCGTCCTCCAATCGAACTGAAACTAGGCACGTAGACTCATTGTCGATGGCAATGCATTCTATGAAGTTTTGGAGCTATCACTAAAAGACGCTTTTACATACTGTTCTATTGACGACATGAATGGCTAATTAACCCGCTTACCGTTATCCAATCAAGCTGAAACTTGATAGATGGACACGTTTTCGTTGCAAGTTTTGTGGGAAATTATATTATATGGTAGTACATGGCACGAAATTGATGGTTTTCTTCGTAGTGGTCAAACACTGTGAAAAGTCATTATGCAAGTACTAGAAAAATAGTATGATTTAATCTTAAAATCCTTTCAATTACTTGCAATTGCTCATTAAACTCAGTGAATATAAAGCATTTATATAAAAAAACAACTTATAGATTTGTTAAGAATAATTATACAATTTTATGGGTATTAAGTTAGTGTTATGCGTCCAATCGTATGATACGGGATACCACATTTAATAGGGAGTTGACGTGCCAGCAAATAAAGAATATTTCATCTACTGAAGCTGTCAACTATTGCACCCTAGAGACAAACTGGCTTCGCCAATGACTGACAAAAAGTGTTTAAACAGTACTTAACACATTCATTGAGTGAGTGATTACCTATACTTGAAAACCAACAGGAAACTGCAAATCATCCTTTAGGAGATATCGCTTATACAAGTATAATGTTTATAGTTAAAAGTTATTAAATAATGAATGAGCGCATTGAATTTTATAACTAAAACCTATTTCCTCCCAAAACTATCAGAAATATGATTATAGAATTTGACCACAAGTCCATGGAGTCTAAAAGTATGGTTTCAACGTTCAAAAAAATTTCAACCTTCTTATAAGAAATATTCTTCTAATTTATTGTAATTTAATTGAAAAGTGGCTCAAATTTGAATTAAAAAAGCATCTGGAATAATCTAAAGTTTTTTTTTTTTTTTTCTTCTTTTTTAATATTTTGAACATAATCATGTAATAAAAATTCTCACAGGTCATTATATTCGAGGTGAGTAAGCAGAAACTTTTACTTGTGTTTCTATGGAGACAAATTTTCTTATATAAGAGTTATACAGAATATCTATACAACTTTACATAAAATATGTGTGATTGTCTTACGATAGGATAAAAAAAAAAGTTGGATACCACTGCATATTCATCACTTGTCAATGATAACTTTTTCAATTTTTTTTTTAAAGCTTTAGTTTAATTACTGATTTCTATGGATCACTAACTGGGAAACAAAATATTATCCTATTAAATTTATGATCTTATTGTAAGCCTTAAATTATTTTATAACGTTACCGACTCATATCTTAAATTACCTTATCATTCTATCCCTCTATACTTCTCTCGTCTAATTAAACGTTCTTTGCCCTTAACATCGACAATTACAGCACCATTTAACTACAATAAGTGGGAACTCTAACAGCAATAGAATCTCTTATCAAACTGAAAACAGTCTTTGACATTATCTAAGCATTTCTTGAACAGCGATAAACGGACACCAAAAAATGCCCTCCAGACACTGTTTTGTGGCGATTTTATTAATTTGAGGCAAAAGATGTTTGTATCCATATCGAGGCGGAAAATCGACTATTATCCTATCAGGGAATTACAGAATGCTCATCCAAATCAACTTGCGCGCTAATTCCATTTGGCTACCTAATTCAATTTGTAGGTGGCGCTACCATCTATTAGAGGGAGAGTTAATTTGCGTACGGACGCTGCCTCTATGCAAATGAGACAACCGCAGTGCATATTTAATGAGCACCACGCACCCAATTAAGTTCGGCTGCGAGGCACTAATGCCATGAATCATTTAACAATTTGATCGCAGGAACTGAAGTAAAAAGAGTTGGCTTCGATGGTATTAATTGGGCGCATTATTAAACTTTCACGAAGCGGACGCTTTTCTGACACAAATTGAGTTTTTGTGAGACTTATTTTTTTTTTCTAGATAACTTCCTGTTTACTGATTTTTACTGGTTATCATTTACTTTTTAATGGTTTTTTTTCTCTAAACATTTCCGTTCCAAAGAAAAACGATCAAAATCGACTCTCGCAATATTTTTACGCGATTAAAGGCAATTATCGTCTGCAGGATGTCGCTTTTTTTCTGCGTTGCCAGGTTAGCTGAGCTTTAATCAGTCAGAAAATTCGCAACTTCTTTTGTTGTCTTCTTCTCGTTTAGTGACGAGGATTTTTTTTTTTATCTCTTTAATTATCGAAAAATCATCTTCAAAAAATGACAACGGAAGTATTTTACCGAGTTCTTTAAGAAAAGAAAAAACTTCCACCTCGCGAAGGGGAAAAAAAATTCTAGATGGAACAAAAAAAAATGGCTCTAAGTTACTTAACCCATAAAAAGGTAAAATAACGCTTCTCATGGGAAGCTAATGCAGTTATGAAAAAAGGCGAAAGCGTTTTTGCAGTCGTTCTTAAAACGTACTTGACAGTGAAATCTCCTGTTTTATGCACTTACTGTCATATTCTTGTTTATATTCTGTGGAAATCGCATCTATTATGCTACATATTATGACAGGGCGTTCGCTCTAGTACTTATATTCGGAGAGTTTTTTCAATCCCTTAAGATGTAAAATCTAATGTTTTGTGACTCATCATGCGTTTACGAGTGAAAGAATGTTAGTTGATTTTATTTGAGAAATGGCCTTTTGCAAAATATATAAGTTTTACTTAAATTGACAACAAAAGAAATGCATCATGCGTTCCTTTTCCGAGTAATGTAAGATGTTTAAACTTTCCATGTTTCTTATTTTATAAGTGGAAAATATATTTGAACCTGTCTTATTTCAAGAATGAATTTTTGAAAAAATTCACCACCATTATCATTCAGTTACGATTTATTGCAGTGAAAAACTGTAAGTAAATCTTCTATAAATAAAAGTAATTTATCCCAGTATATTAATATTAATATTTAAAAAATTTAGTCTAAATATATTTATAATGATAAGCGCCACAAAATTCTCAAATGTATATCAACTTATTTTATATATAGTCAATCCCCATTAAGCAAAGTCAATGGGAACTCTGAAATTGATCGAATTAACAGAATTTCATGTTAAACGAATAAATTAACGTTAAGTTTTAAGTACGGAGAACTGCTTTTACTTTGCGTTAAGCGGGATTTCCTGTTAAGCGATTTCACCTTAAAAGAAAACTTTATTATCGCCGAAATAATTTCAATTGTTTTCAATAATGTGCTAAATAATTACAATTGCATTATTTGATTCCAAAAAAAATTGCAATTATATTTTTATTTAATTACTAAGTGCTTATAACAATTTAACATAGCCAATGACGAAGAGTTACACCTGTGTGTAAGGTAACATCGATACCTTTTAAAGTGGAAGTTCTAAATGACTGACTCCTTCATTACTAATCCTTTTTTCCCACAATCCCTGAGATGTTAAATTTGGCAAAGTGTTCCTTGCAAAAAGTATTTCTGTTTCATGTTGATGTTTTGTTATTAGGGAGGTTTAAAGGGATTAACTCATGATGATACTCATTAATTGATATCGATTCTGAACTAATATGGATATTTTTTTTTTATCTATAAGTATCCTTTTAAACTCAGATTATCAGAAAGATAATTTCATTGTTTAATGGACGTGTTTGCATAAAGGTTGGTTGGTTGTTTTCAGTTTATCTGGCTCCGTCAGCAACACGAGGGCTATAATGCGCCGAAACATTCGTCATTAGACAAGAAAATATACATTTACAAACACCCATGCCTGATACGGGACTCGAACCCGCAACCTCGCGGTCTAGAAGCTAGCACGCTAACCACTATACCGTTTGGTCGGCGTGTTTGCATAAAGTGTTTTATAACCAGTAAGAATGGTTATATAATATAAAGACAAACTTCTATTTTGAAAAGCTAATTACGTTCGCTTTTATATTTAATACTTTTTTAAAACTTTTTTTACCATTTTTTAAACCTTTTTGTCACTATTTTTTAACCTTTTTTAATACATTTTTTAACATTTAAACCTTTTTTTTAAACCTTTTTAACCCTTTTTTTATTAAAAATTTAAATACCTGTATTTTTTAAAAGTATGTTCTCATGAAAGGTTTGCCCACTACTTGGTATCTGGTACGCCGGGCCATACAGTTGATAATACATAGGTATTTTGTTTTGATTAAGATCAGGATTTTATTCACACTAAAATTAAATTTCACTGTTTTTAAATTGAGTAAAAATATAAATTGGGACATAAGAATTTTTTTTAACCCAATAAGAATAAGAATAAATAACAAGTAGAAATATATAACACTTTGATTAAAATTTCTTAAATGACTTAAAAGGTCTAATTATTTTGAAATATCAATTCCAAGTGATTTGGAAAATGTTATTGTAAATTATGTTTCATGGGTTCAATTTCAAAATTTTTAAGTCAAAGATAGTGAAAGATTGGGCTTCGATTTTTGAAAGAAACTTAAAATACATTTAATTACATTATATAAAGTCAGTTTAATGTACTAGTATGCTTTGGAAAATTGTTTCTTTAATTTTTGAACTAGACCCGTCAGTTTTTCATACTTAGCGGGTGTTCGAAAACTAGTTTATCAGCATAAAAAGTTTCTTAATTTGATGCTATTTAATTAATGAATTATAATTTAATTACCTACTTAAGTTCTAGTTGTACCAGTAATCAATCGTAATTTATTTAAAATTTTAATATTAAATGTAAATAATTCACAATGATTTTTTTTAACTTACTTAAACTTACTGGTGACTATAAATATAACTTAAATAGCTTTTTTCAAAGACTTTTGTTTTTGGAATTATTTATCAATACCCACTTTCTATAAAGCATCAAGATTCGAATTTATGTTAAAAAAATTATTGCTGGAATGCGAAGCAATATACGGGAGACTTGTGCACCTAGAGCCACCCCGCTTTGATCAAATAATGTTTAGTTCTAAGTTTTTTTACTCAGTTGGGTAAGTGGCAACACCCAATTGCTCTTTTGGCAGCCATTTTGAAATTGTAGAGAAGAAAGCTGTGGCAAGTTACAAGTGGAAAACGTTTTTACATGGTCTGCAGTAACATTTTGCAGCCTATGTCTTTTATTGTTTTACAAAGTTATGTAAAATACTTTTCTTTGAATTCTAGTAAATAACTTTGTTTGTAACATTAAGTACTAAATTAGATGTTTAAATAAGTCTGTCGATGCTTAAATAATGTGCATTTTTAGTAGAAGGCATTTTATATGAAATTATCAAGTCGTGTACCTAGGGTCATATAGTTGCTAATTATGTTCAAATTGCCAACACCAAAGTTGGTGCCTCAAAGCGATAATGCATGCAATCAATTTTTCAAGTTATGAAAATACTTGTTATTCACTAATAATTTCACACATTGCAATTTATAATAGTTGTTATATGATAAACCAATGACTGATAATTACTTGATATTGTTTCTTCTATAAAACTCATCTGTGTATGTTTGTTTTCTATTCATTATGGACTGAAACCACTCTTAAAGAGAATGGCCTTAAGCACGTCAACTACTTGTCCTAGGTACAACGAGGTCTTGCACTAACGACTATTTGTAAAATTTCTTTAAAAACCTTCTATTTGACAGAATCTATTATTTTAAGTATTTTTATTTATCTCAATGGGAAGTAATTACTATAACAATGTATGCATATCAGTTTCACATTTTTAAATGGCTCAGTGGCTCATTTTTGTGTATTGGAAAAAAGGCTTGGTACACAGGTCTCCCCAACATTTCATATTACATTATATTTTTAATTTATTAATTCTCTCTAGTCAAAAATAAGTTTTACGCTGACAAAAACTGGTTCCTTACAAGCATATTTTAATCTTTGTGGTAGTAATCATTTAACACTGTGTAACAAAGAGGAATAAAGTTAAAAAAGTACTTTGAATATCATACCTTTTGTCGCTTTCTCTCACTGCACGGTTTCGCAGTAATGCTATTTCAAAGTTAGGTATTCCGTTTTGAAAGACCTTGTATATTTAAATGAATTGTACTTCAATTTAACAAATTTAATTATTTAAAAATAATTCAAAAACCATAGATTTTGTAGTGAATTTTGTAATTTTAAAATAAATTTATCTAAATGCAACTAAATAAAAATATCCTTTTTGTATCCTTAAAAAAGAATGTTCTAAAGTATGTAAAATTGTTTAAATAAGGCTTTTGAATAGATTCTGAGAAAAATGTATAAAGCAAGAGATACTATAACATGGACTTCGATAAGTCTTCTTTCTCATTAATTTTAATTTAAGTATTATTGAAGTACATTATCTTCGAATTGGGGAGAGAATGGTTCAGATATTCTAGACCTTCCTTTATAATTCATTTTTGCAAATTATAAGTTAAAATGTTTTTAAAAAAAGTATCAGTATTCAATAAATATAATTTAATTCAATTTCGTAGCAAATACTTAAAAGTAAAAGCATCAAACAACTTGTGAATACACTATGTTAGTAATAAAAGTGATATATACAGTAGATTATGTTAGAGACATGAGAAAAAGGCTTTTTGACACAAGACAATCCTATGCGCTTTTTGTTGTTATAAATATATTAAAATAAAATTAACAAGGGACAATTTTTCCTTAAAATATTTCAAAATATAACTAATAACCTTCATTTTTAACTAAGACCAACTATATGGACTATAATGGATCACGAAGTATTTCAGAAAATCACTTATGATGTAAGTTTAGTTAATCGTTTTATTTTACATAAGTTTACGTACTAGTTCTATCTTGGAGAAAGAACTAGAGAACATTCCAATAAACGATTTCAGCTTAGTTAAGAAACATGTCATTTTATTAAAAAAAAAAGCTGTAAAAATTCAGTCCTTAAAAAGTAGTAAAATATGATAGGATTAAAAAACTTGACAATGAATTTCATTTGACAATGGAAAATATGAAAAATAATTAAAATTGAATTAAAATTTTAGATTTAAATCTCAGAAATGCTATTCACAAGATGGCTTTTTTTTTTCTTAACTAAAATGTCAATGAAAAAACGCATTTTTTTTTCTGCATGTCTGAAAAAACTTAGAAAAGAGTATTGGTAATAAATTAATAGAAATTGAAATTAAAACGTTGATGTGTTTTTAAGAAAACATTGAATTCTGTTAAATATATTAAAGTTAAATGTATAAAAAAAATGTAGAGTAAAATAAAATTAAAAATTGACTTCAAGCCTAGCTAAAAATGAAAATAAATGAATGAATAAATAAATAAATAAATAAATAAATAAATAAATAAATAAATAAATAAATAAATAAATAAATAAATAAATAAATAAATAAATAAATAAATAAATAAATAAATAAATAAATAAATAAATAAATAAATAAATAAATAAATAAATAAATAAATAAATAAATAAATAAATAAATAAATAAATAAATAAATAAATAAATAAATGATTAATTGATTGATTGATTGAATGAATAAATAAATAAATAAATGTTGGCAGTATCTCCAAAATAGTTTATAACAAAATGATGGCTACTGTTAAAAGTGATATATTAAAGTTTATTAAGCACAAATAAGAACTTTACATCAAGTAATAAACACTTTTCACTACGCAAAATCGTTATTTTATTAATTGGAATTATTTTTTTAGGAATTGAATTCTCCACCTGACGATCCATACGAAGTTAAACAAGCTCCGAACCTTATTGCGATGACAAACCGCTTCGATTATGTTAGTAGAGCACAGTTTATTATCTGTAAATTATTTTTGAGCATATAAAATTAACGGATGACTAAGCCTCTATTAATCTGTTTGCATTTCAGGTGTCAAAAGTAATTAACTCTTACATTTAAAGTAGATGAAAAAAATATTACGATCAATTATAGCATTTTTGTATTTACAAAAAATATCATAATCGTTTGTTGCAAATTTAAAACTGTCCAAAAGGTTAATTTACACTTGTTCAATAGCATGAAAAATTTAATTTAATGGTCTCACATGACTGATATTTACAATAGCGTAGTACAATTCTTCGAATATTGCCATATTTATACGTGAAAAAATTTTTACTTTAAAATTACCGGTTCTTCCAGTTTAATATTAGTAATTGTCGTATACTTATTATAAAGTTAAATATAACTAAAAGTTTAATTACCATTATTAAAATTTAAAAAAGTTCTAGAAAGCAAAATTTTAATTAAATTTTACTTTCATTAATTTTAATTAAATTTTACTTTTTAATAAAATTAAGTAAAAAAAAAATTCTAGAAAGTAAAATTGTTTCGAGAAATTTTTCTATAAGAAAAGAGGAGAGAAAGCGAAGAGCAATTTATACAGATAAATGGCATACTAACTCTACAAATAGAGTTTCCAAACTATGTTATTAACCTCGAAAGTTCTAGTTTTTAAACAATTCTGTTTCAACATTCTATATCTACTTTATCAAGTTAGTGGAAAACTCGTACTACCACGGGTGCTATACATTTCTGTTAAATTCAACCGAAAGAGTGTCTACCTTTGTAATTATTTGAAATGCACAGTCTATCTTAAAGTTATTAATTGGATTGTAACTTGGACGTCTGATGGAATCTGTTGTAATTGTTTCATATACTTGATTTGCGTAATAAATGTCTCTTAAAATCCCATGAAGCAAAAACGAAACACACAATTATTACTTACAATTATTTGTGAGAGGAGAGTTCGTAAATTTAAATTTTTACTTTATTAAGTTGTTTAAGTCCTCTCTTCTCTCAAGAAAGTTAAGACTAAAACTATATAAAACAATAATTAGACCCATAATCACTTATGCAGCAGAAACTTGGATTACCACTCAGAATGAAGGAAAAATACTTATTACTTTTGAAAGAAAGATGTTAAGGAAAATGTTTGGACCAATCAAATATGGAGATGTTAGGAGATTCAGGAGTATTTTAGAGTTAATTAAGCTATATAAAGAAAAAGATATATTAAATGTAATAAACACAAAAAGAATACAATGGCTCGTACATCTGGAGAGAATGAGGGATGAAAGAGCAACAAAGAAAATTTACAGTTGAAGACTAGAGGGAATGAGAAAGGTCGTTCGCCCTAGAAAAAGATGGTTAGATGAGGTGGAAGGATATTTAAAAAAAGATGAAAATCAAGCATTGGAAGATACAGACCAAGGATTGGAAAAAGTGGAGCTGTGTGAAGAAGGAGGCCAAGGCCTTGCACGGGCTGTAGAACCGAGGAGTAAGTAAGTATAAAGGGGGTAACGTTGATAAATCTGAATATAGCGGAATGAGTTTGTTGTTTCTCTCAGGAAAAAGAATAATTTGATGCCATTACAGGAAAGTACAGCTCAAACAGTCACTTTTGCAGAATGGTTTGGTTTTGCAAGACACACAGATGAGGTGTTTTTTTATTACCACCATACTCACCAGTTTTATTTATTGACAAATCGGTATGAATGAAAATGCGCCTCGTCGGTAAACCATGTGTGGCCATCATCAAATTTATTCTCATCAATCAGTTTTGCAAATCAAGTATTTGAAATTGCATACCTGTCTTATACAATATATCACTTGTCTCGTTTTTACTTTCAATTACTCATATGTATATATAGAGTAATGAAAGTATAGGATTCGGCCAATTTTTTTTTTTTTTTTTTTTTCTTACATTTCTTCATTTTTCGGAACATTCTGATTTCGAAAAAGTGATCTACAAGAAATGTCAGTCTAATGTCAGTCCAATGTATGTGTGTAGATGGTCAGCATAACTTCCAAACAAATTGACTTACGATGTTCAAATTTGGTATGCGGGTTGGTGGTGGCCATGGCACCTAACATTAAGGTTTTCGTCAAAATCGCGCATGCGCATAAAGTAGCTGCCATTTAAAAAAATCATGTTTTTCAGTAATTGCTAAAAAATGACTCTAACAATTTTAATCAAAATCGCTGTGGGCCTCTTAAGGTGTTCTAAACATCCCCACCTCCGAAATTCTCGGGAAAATGCTTAAATGGCATAAAAAGTTGAAAAATGAATGTCTGCAACACTGAGTTCTCTTTCCTTAAGCATATTTCACCAACGATCGTTTTTTCTCCTCTCCTCAAATTCACTTATAATAAAGTATAATATAAGGATTATAGAAAGGTATATCGCCAAAATCGTCATTTTGTCGAAGCTTTTTTCTTTTTAAGATACAGCTGATAAAAATCATATTTTAGAATTTTTAAAGTATTATGTTTTAAATTATGAATAGTTGTTTTCAAAAAAGTTGCAACTTTAAAAAAAAAAAATTTAAAAAAAATGTATATATTTTTACATGCAGGAACAAAGTTTTGGGAAAAATCGTCATTTTCATTTCGATAAAATGAATTAAAAAACAAGTTTTATAACTTAAAAAAAAAAGATCTTCATATTATTGTGCTTTCCCGCGCTGCTATGGACTCGTTGATTGACATCTATTAGTTGTGTGTTACTTAAACTCGGAATTTGTTCAGACTAATTATTATTGGTGATCAGCTTCCAATGTACTATAACAAACATCTCTTGTTTTTGCAAAAGTGATGCCCTAGCTCTCTCAGCGGCAGATGCTCTATACTTAGCATTTATATTCATTCTTCTCTTTGGCAGCATATTAGCAAATGTAGAAAAGATTTGAAAGTTTTCAGTGAATTTCAACAGTCTTCGGCTAATCTGCAATTGAGACTGCAAGTGATGAAGTCAAATTGAGTCTAAATAATCTGTTGCGATGCTATATTTTAAGTATATTTTGACTCACTCTCATCAGATGAAGTTGGATACATAATTTAAATTAATCCAGAAAGAAAAATTTGACCACTTGAAATTTTGTCTATTTTTTAACATGTATAAAACACAGATAAACGTACTCAACAAAATATGCCAGTAAGTGCAGCTCTAGCTCTGTTTTAAAAATAATTAAGAAAATATATTGTACCAAGTTCTTAATTTTTGTTTTAAAATAAACCAAAATCTGTATTAAGAGAAAATTTAACACGCATTGAAACGATAGTGTTATCTACCAAATTAGTCGCCAAGCGACATGGATATAGTACTAATATTGGTCAACGTGGTGCCACACAACACACATAATGATCTTCTTGCATTTGATCTTGTAATGGACACACCCAGGAACTAAGGTTGTGGAACATCGCACAACTTTCAATTACACTATATTACTGATGTGGATTTGTGTCATTTATAGTTTTTATATTTTCATCATTTGCTTAGAAAAAATGACCAGTTTGGCGATAATTCTTATATGGGTCTAAAAGAGAAATATTTTTCAAAAATTCCTATATTATCCTTTGTTATAAGTGAAACTAAAGGAGAAGAGAAAAAACGATCGTTGATGAGGTATGCTCAAGGAAAAAGAACTCTGTGTTAAAGGCATTCGTTTTTCCACTTTTTACGTCACTGAAGCATTTTTTAGGGGAATTTTGAAGGTGGGGATGTTTAGAACACCTTTAGAGGCATTAGCACGGAGATTTTTATCAAAATCGTTAGAGCCATTTTTTAGCAATTATTGAAAAACATAATTTTTTCAATGGCAGCTACCTTATGCGCATGCGCTATTTTGACGAAAACCTTAATAGAAGGTCCTTGGGCCATCACCAACCTTCTCACGAAATTTGAACATCGTAGGGGTCAATTTTTTCAAGAGTTATGCTGACCATGTACACACACACAGATTGACATTTTTTCTATATCACTTTTTTGAGATCAGGATGTTCCAAAACGTGGTGAAATGAAAAAAAAAAATCGAACTTTATTATGACCAAATTCTTTACTTTTACCCTATGTATTACATATGGGTACTTGAAAGTAAAAAGATATAATAGATTTATAAAGTTGAACAAAATCCGACTGAAAACATCCCATAATGGCACGACGTATAGTGGTAAATATTGGTAAAAGAACTTTTAGATGTGTGATATGTATGATAACTGTAATGCAGATGATATTTGCTAATAAAATAAAAAAGAATTCAACAAATTTATTTTGTTTAAATGTTATTAATACTCATTAAATAAAATAAAAATGTCAATACCCGCTATGCAGAATACATCTTTGATGACAACACAGAAGGTAAACAAAAACAGGATGAATTTAAAACGTAGAAAAACAAAACGATGCATAGAAAATAATGCTTTAAGACCGCACATGCGCAGAAGTTGTTAATGGTATCGACTGACTGTAAATATATTGAAATATTACAATAAAATTCAAATCGCTTACTGTAGAGACGATTGTAATACATAAAAATAATCAGAAAAATAAGGGGGTCACATTAAAATAACTTTTGGTCTTAGTATGATGTAATAAAAAACATCTTTGACATTCCAAGAATGTTTTTGATGTCATTAAATTTTAATGAAAGCAACTTTTAATTGAATTTAAAAGGTGCTCTCTACGATCTCAGTGTAATAAATCTTCTATGCACCAAATTTCATATCTCTAGTTTCAAAACTGTGGATTTGTATAAGGTTCAGACGTACAGACAACTTAGTTTTATATAGATAGTATTGAGTGTGTTTGACACGAAGAATTATAGTTGCAAGTCTATATGGTGACAAAACTTAAGGACTTTTTTTTAATCACAATTATGAAAAACGAAGTTCCAAGAAAATTCCATTTGTATATTGAAGATTACATACGAATATAAGCCTGACTGTAAATGAAAAGAAATGCAAAAATGAACATGTTTAAAAGGCCGCATAGTTTCGATATTTTGAACATCTGCGCATCAATACAATTAAAATGGTTTTCTTCATTAAAACAAAATTACAATTTTGAAGGTTTTTTCACGAAATGAAGGGTACTGATCTACCATAAAAATTACTTTTGGAAAAACTAAACAATGCATTTCAAAATTTTCAAAAATATATTATTTTTTTTTGGTTCACATGGTTCTTCCCATTCTTTATAAAAATGTAAATATGTTTATTTACTGATATGTAAAAATATATATATATACTTACTAATATGGTTCACGCATAACAATAGTTTTGTATTTGATAAAATATACTATTTCTATTTCAGTGTTTCAACGTATGAAAAGGAAATTTGAAAAAATAAATAATCTTCTTTCCTTTGAAAATAATTTTGGATATTTGAGAAATAAAATGCTGCTCAATGCCAAATCACATTGTATTCTATATATAGGAAAGAAACTTCTTATTAATAATTTTATTTTAATACTCACTTCTAGGAATAGAGTTTTGTAATAATCCGAGAGGCGACAACAAGGTTAGGTACCCCAACAAATATCATTCTGAGTTTACGTATAAAATATATAAAGAAGTGTTATAGACAATATAGAGAAATTTTATAGTGACTATAAAGAATTGTTAATGTGTATCATGAATCTACTGGTCTGCCATGTCAAAAATGGCTGAAACTATTCAAAAATTGACTTTGAATGAGTTAAACTAAATCCGATTGCCAAATATGTCATAACTTGTCAAATAATGAGCATTCTTTTTTATGTGGTATCTCACTGCTCTTTAATTTTTAATGAGGAAAAGTGCAGACAATATTTATTCTTTGGCGAAAAATTGAACTATCACCAAAAATATCGCCAAACTAGCATTTTTTCAAATGAGTGAAAATAGAAAAATTGTAATCACCCTATTCTACGTCAACTTTAATTGGAGTGACCAGTATTCTAGTGTAATTGAAAGTTGTTCGATGTTCAACATCCCTGGTTTTATTCATATAGTTCAAATCACTAGATTTAAATGCAATGTTTTCTAACTTTTAAATGAGTGGGCTAATAGTGATGTTATTGGTTGGTAAAATTTCTAGCAATAGTTCATAATAACAGTTTGCTGTATTTTATATAAAAGAAAGTATGATGCCTTCATACAATATTGAAAATTATGTATCATTATACCTTTCAAATGAACATTACCTAAATTTCAACATAACAATATTTTATGAAACATACAAAAATTATTGATGTATTTTTCCAATATCTTAGAGTTATCACGTAACCAACCAATTTATTTCTTATTAATTTTAATATCATTCCCTTAAAATCTTAACTTCCGCAAAAATCTTTCACCAAACAAAATTCCAAAAATTCTTAATAAAATATTTATTCACCACCTCAGCCATTTTTCATAAGTTGGCCAAAAAATAAGACCCAAAGTGTTACATAAAAAAAAAAATCATTTCTTTCGCTACAGCCTACAGAAAAAAAAGAACATAAAAAAGGGGTGAGCACAAAAATAATTAAATAATGTCTAAAAAACTAATACATGGTTGAGAACCATGGTCGGAATATCAATATCAACAGTAGCCGCGGTTAGAGGATACCATTTTTTTTTTTTTTTTTTACTTACACAGAATGCAATTTTTTCTCTTAATACAGCATGCATTTAAGACTTACCTTTTAGAAGCTAAAGAACTTAGGGCTACTTCGAGAATCTTGATTAAGCCAAAGGGTAACGAAATTAGGACTCCGACAGTTCGGGCAAAGTAAAAAAAAATCTCAAAATATTCGTAGGAGCACACGGGCAGACGAAAAAAATTCCGAGAATGGATTAGACTCTGGGTAACGAGAATAATTGGAAATATTTTTTTCCCTTTCTTCATAGTAGAAGTGCTTTTTTTTTTCTCTTTTCGTCTTTTTATTCAGTGTTGTGGTTTGTGGCAGGTATTAATCTTGTTTGAGGTACGAGTAATCACTTTTAAGTGCAAGTTCCAGCGTTGGTTTGAACTCGCGCTGCTAGATTCTGTTAATGAAGTTCAATCGAAAGTGTGCGCGCTGCTTTGTAACGTGCTTTAAATTAGAAAGAATCGAATAATGAATAAGATTACTTTGAGATGGTAATGACTTTTTTTGCCAATTGGTGGCTTCATAATTGTTTTAGAATGATTCGTGATTAACTTTCTAAAATAGTTTAACACAAAACTCGACTTGAAGTATTTTAAAGGATAGTTAAGTGTTTACTTTAACATTTAAGTTTTAACCAATCTTTTTAACTGAAATTCTACTTATAACGATCGTATTTTGAATGTTAATAATCATCATGTAAATAAAAACACTGAAACTTGTTTGTTCATGAAAAAAGATCTTTACGAATATTTAAAGAAATAAATTTTCTTTTTTATAAATTAGACGACTTTATACAAATAAAGAGTAAAAGTGATGACTGTACAAATTTCAAAAAAATATCAGAAATTTCTACAGGTAATATACTTTTATCAATACCTGCGCAACTGTACTTTTAATAATTCATGAAATAATTATTACTAGTCAAACCCCCGTTAACACGAAATCGCTTGCCATGAATTATGTTTAATGCGAAGTAAAAACAGTTCCCTGTACTTAAAAGTTAACGTTAATTTATTCTTTTAAAATGAAATTCGGTTAACGCGAACAATTTCGGCTCCCCCATCGACTTCACTTTAAAAAGGTTTGACGTATATATTAGATTAAAATCATTACAGGTAATTAAATATTTACAATTTGAATTCAAAGGCATCAAAAACAATTTTTAATAATTAGTCGCTTATCTTCTATTTCTTATATCTATTCAATATATTGCCATTTTCTTTGGAGAGCACCTATTAGGCATGGACGATAAATGTAAAATTACAATAATGAATTATCCACTTTTTTAGGTTTTACTTGCCAGATAAGAGCATTTCGTATTGAAAATTGGTTGTTTTCAGATTATCTGGCTCCGTCAGCAACACGAGGGCTATAATGCGCCGAAACATTCATCATTAGACAAGCCAACATACATTTACAAACACCCATGCCTTACACGGGACTCGAACTAGAAGCTAGCATGCTAACCACTATTCCGTTCGACGGCTTTCGTATTGAAAGACAGTCTTTCTTGGTTGTTAACACGCATAAAATTGAAGAGGTAGGTTACAAATAATAATTGTAAGCAATACATAAAATACTGATAGCATAACTCTAATTGAAAATTATTTTCATAATTTTAATTGAGCTTATTTTCATTGTTTGCATTTTTATTCTTTCGTAAAATTATATTATAAATATTGTAAATATAATATTCATAAATAAAACCTCTATAACCTAATAACTTGTATTCAACATATATACAAATATTTGTCTTTATATTCTAGTGTAACAATTTATGGCGACTCATTTTCTAAATAAAAAAAATTATGTAGAAAATATTTTAAGAAGACGGCTACGCTCACAAATGGTTTTTGTGTGCCAAATAACTTCATCCGAAACTAAACAGCATTTCAATACCCCTCTATCCCTCCGATAATAATGGCATCTCCCCAACAAATCATTCCCATAGTGACCAACATCTGAACCCCATCAGCGTATTCCCCATTCAGTCTATTACATCAGTTACACCGGACATGGGCATAACGGCAACCAAATTAACGTCCGATGGCAAAACCTCCACAACTTACCCCAATATGTGCGTACACAACGGAGCAAATATTTATGAAGATCCGTTTCCGTTCCGGCTAAGAACGGAGAGACCCGTTCAATTTGGAAAAAAAGATCATGGTTTCATCGTAACGGGAATGGTCCAAGGTTGAACAAAAAAGATATGGTAGCTCACTAACTTGGCCTTTCTTTGATCGGGAATACATCACTAGATTATTATTTGAAAGATGACGTCATAGTTATTAAAGAAGTGTTTTCACGGCATATCTTTAATGAACCTTATTGAATGGTGACATCAAAGGTAACTGCTCTTTGCAATGTCTGAAGGGGGGAAATTAATACTCGTTTATGATTCGTTCATGCATTTTGAAAATTCGAATTTAATTTTGGAGATGTTATTGTGATTTGCCGTAAGTGTTAGTTGACGAAAAGACCTTTCTCTGAATAGTATATTTCATAAGGTGCATGGAAAGTCTCACTATATTTATCGTACATATTTAGATAATTCTTTGTTTCTAGAACTTTTCCTATAATAAATTTTAAATAGTAACCCTTATTTTATTGTTATTAATTTTATTCCCTTAATTTACAATATTTTTAATTTTTTCACTTACTTTACGATATTGCTAAATGTTTTAAAATTTTACAATATTTTTATATTTTTTCATTTAATAACAATATACTATTAGATTTGTTACGTACTTTACACTGTTATCAATTATTATATCCATTTACTTAACAATATTATTACAGATTTCACTTAGTTTTCAAAAATATTACTTTTTTTAAGATTTAAACCTTATTTTTTTTTTTTTTTAAATGGTATATTTTTAGAGGTTTTTTTCCCGTTTTTGATTCAAATTTTACTGCTAGATAATTACCTAGAATCTGCGTTTCTATAAAAACAGTTTTCAATTAGTAATTCAAATTTTACTGCTAGATAATTACCTACAAATTTTTGAGTTTCTATAAAAATAGTTTTCAATTAGTAATTCAAATTTTACTGCTAGATATATACCTACAAATTTCTGAGTTTCTATAAAAATAGTTTTCAGTTAGTAATTCAAATTTTACTGCTAGATAATTACCTAGAAATTGAGTTTCTTCAAAAATATTTTTCAATTAGTAATTCAAATTTTACTGCTAGATAATTACCTAGAAACTAAGTTTCTATAAAAATAGTTTTCAATTCGCATAAAGTCCATATTAGGAGCAATGTCAATGTTAGGCGACCAATAATAAAAATAGGAAATGCCAATTTTTTTATATATTATTTTTCTCCCTACTCTTTTCTCCCTTCCTCGCCAATTGAAATTAAAAAAAAAAAAAAAAAAAAAAAAAAAAAAAAAAAAACACACATTTGTTTGATTTTTCCTTGCCTACATCAGTAATATTTAACACTCTTATATACAATGGTTTTACTCAATAAAACACTTCAATACGCTTGCATTATTCCAAACACATTTGTTATACCTTTTTCAGTCACTTATAAACAACAAAAAAATTAACCATAGATTGTGACAAGTTTTTGCTACTAGTTGATTAAAACTTTTGAAACTGCCGTCTTGTGACGTCACTCTCCTTGCTAAAAAGGGGGGAAAGAAAGTAGAAGACGGACTTTTTTTCTTCTTTTTAACCTTGAGAGTGGTCAAGGAACGGAAAAAAGTTTATGAGTGGCAAAAAGGGGAATAAGTGATGCTGGATCTGTGTACTTTGGAGGAGGATTATTGAGGATCGTTAAGAGGTTTGATCGTATTTTTTTGTGCTTGATATTGGATTTTGGGAAGTTAAGTAGAGAGAAGTGCATTCTGGATGTAGGACCTTTATGGTTATGCTTTGTAGGGTTCGGGCTTGTTGTTTATGTTGTAACTCTACTGTAATATTTATAGAGTCAATGGATGATGAGGGGTGGATATCATATCAGTAACTGGTAAAAATTGTCAAAGTTATGTTACTTTATAAAATAGGATATATTGCATGGTTATTAATGACTAACAATTATTTTTTGGGTGTGTGTTTTGATAAACTGAAAAGCAAATATTTAAATGACATTCTTTATATATTAAAGTATTTGAAGCATTTTAATTTTGGTCGAAAGCTAATCATTTTGATTTACAATAGCTAATGGTTTTAATTGCTCTTTATAAAACTGTAGGCATCTCTTAAATGCGAGTATAGTATTAAGGTCAATGTCTATTTGCTTACATAACACGCTTGTTGATCAAACGAAGAAAATAATAGGTATTGTTTTCATAACATATATTTTTACTATATCTAGAGAAAAAACCAATTAAAACAAAATATTACAATAAACTTATAATATTCCACAGATAACATTAATGGATTTTAAACTTGTCCTACTGAATTATTTTTAGGATTTTAATATTTTTAATTTAAATGAGATTGTGTAAGTCCTATCTTCTGGTTTTGGCAAAGGTTTCAGTTCCTGTTCTTAATAAAAAGTATAATGGAGGTACGCGCAAAAAAAAAAAAAAAAAAAAAAAAAGGCAGCTCATATGTGGGAGGCGTAGTCATAACCACACTGAAAACTACAACAAGAAAAAAAAATCCGAGAAAAGAACACTAGAAAAACTTTATGTATTAAGGTTGAATTAAAAAATGTAACCTTAATACAAACTTAAAAATTAAAAAATTATTTTTTTCTAGCAACTTGACTTTCATTAACAAATTGAATCGTCCAATATATATATAACAATACAACTGAAAATTACAAGTTATAATCCACCCCTCCACGCAAAATCTTACTCAGGCTAGAGTCTTATTTTAATGGACTCCATTTAAAATAATTCTTTTTCAAACAAATATTTCGTTGGCAACCGTTATCTAGTCCGTATCTTCCCCCTTGCTGTTAGATCACGTGTCTGATGCCCCTCAGGGGTCAGGCCTTTTGAAATAGCGAAAGGGGGGGGGGGGGGCAGCAACCTCTCTCCTCCTCTCCCCTCTTCGTGAAAGAGTGGATAATTTGCGTTGTTATCATTGCGGAAGTCTTTGGTATCTATCCTGTAGCGTTGAGGGTGTGGAAACGTATGTGTAAGAGTGGAAGAGGATTAGTTTTCGGAAATTGTGATAATCCTGTCGCCAAGTGGGGTTGAGATTGGCGAAGTATTGAATGGATATATTTTTTTTTTTTTTACTTTCAATTACACATACGTATACATAAGGTAATGAAAGTATAGTATTCGGTCAAAACAAAAAATTCGATTTTCTTTGCATTTCTTCTTGTTTTGGAACATTCTGATTTCAAAAAAGTGATCTAGAAAAAATGTCTGTGTGTGTGTATGTCTGTGGTTAGCTTAACTCCCGAACAAATTGACCTATGATGTTCAAATTTGGTGTTCGAGTTGGTGGTAGCCATGGGACCTACCTTTAAGGTTTTCCTCAAAATCTCTCATGTGTATTAGGTAGCGGTCATTGAAAAAATCACGGTTTTCAGGAATTGCTAACAAACGGCTCTAACGATTTTGTCCGAATTCGCTGTGGTAATGCCTCTTAATGTGTTCTAAACATCCCCACCTCTGAAATTCCCGTAAAAATTACTTAATGATGCAAAAAGTTGAAAAATGAATGCCTTTAACACAGAGTTCTATTTCCTTGAGCATACCTCATCACCAGTCATTAATTCTCCTATCCCTTCAGTTTCAGACATAAGAAAGGATAGTATAAGAATTATTGAAAAGTATATCTCTAAAATCACCTATTTGGCGAAGTTTTTTTTTTTTTTTTTTTTTTTTTTTTTAAAGATCCATACAAGAATTATGGTAAAAAATATCGCGAAACAGGTCATTTTTCCTTAATAAATGATGAAAATATAAAAACGGTAAATGACACAAATGGACATCAGTATTATAATGTAATTGAAAGTTGTTCGATTTTACACAGCCCTAGTTATGCTAGGAATCAAAATGTATTTTCAGGTTTTATATCACAGGTTTGGTCAGTTATTCACCAAACGTGCTACCCTACTCATATACCTTATTAATCATATAAGCGCATGATTACGTTTAATGACAAACTTATGAATTTCTAATTACGCTATTCATAAATGCTTTTTTAGTGACGTTAATAGCATTCCTTATCTCTGAATAAAACGATAAATTTGTTTACCTCAAAATCAAACGAGTCTAGGTCCAAATTGGGCAATTATAAAGGAGGGTAAAAAATTGAATCTTATTCCATAGGAATTCCTATCTAATCCTCTATTTCAACTGTCATTAACTGCTTTATAAATTTTTCAGTAAATTACGTTGTTATGGTTTAGTAGAAAATTACCCTTTAAGACACGTTCTATAATAAAACAACAGTCGCTGAATTTGAACTAGTTCGTTTAGCTCTAAGGTACAAATTTGTGGATAAGAAGGTTGTGATATCAAATTTCCCAGCTCAGAGTTTACACTTTGATATTCAAATGTAAGTTCAGAAAGTAGGTATGTTATATTGATAAAACGTTCTGTTCTCTAGACGAAAATGCATAAGAGTTTTTTCTGGACATTAAATTTTTTTTAAATTTCAAGGTTTGACGTTGTGATCATCTTAAAATTTAAAACACACAAACTAATTCTTAAATAATATTATACAACTTGGTAGCATATTTTAAGCATAATAATATAACCCATAAAAAAGTTTTTAATATAAATCCTTTATATGAATTGCACATTTTTATATTCATTAAAAAAAAAGCCGTTTCTGTTGCCAGCGTGTACTTGGTGTTGTTATCTAATTTTAAATATTAAAAACATCTCTATCAGTAAAGTATGCGATAAACTACTTTTCAATATTTATTCATTAAAAAGGAACAAGAATTTATGAACTCCAATCGAAATATATTTATTTATTTATTTATTTATTTATTTATTTATTTATTTATTTATTTATTTATTTATTTATTTATTTATTTATTTATTTATTTATTTATTTATTTATTTATTTATTTATTTATTTATTTATTTATTTATTTATTTATTTATTTATTTATTTACCTACTTACTTACTTACTTACTAACTTACTTACTTACTTACTAACTTATTTATTTATTTATTTATTTACCTACTTACCTACTTACTTACTTATGTATTTATTTACCTACTTACCTATTTATTTATTTATTTTATTTATTTATCTATTTATTTATTTACCTACTTACCTACTTATTTATTTATTTATTTATTTACCTACTTACCTACTTACTTATTTATTTATTTATTTATTTATTTATTTATTTATTTATTTATTTATTTATTTATTTATTTATTTACCTACTTACTTACTTACCTACTTACTTATTTATTTATTTATTTATTTATTTATTTATTTATTTATTTACCTACTTATTTATTTATTTATTTACCTACTTACCTACTTACTTATTTATTTATTTAATTACTAACCTACTTATTTATTTATTTATTTATTTATTTATTTATTTATTTATTTACTTACTTACCTACTTACTTATTTATTTATTTATTTATTTATTTATTTATTTATTTATTTATTTATTTATTTATTTATTTATTTATTTATTTATTTATTTATTTATTTATTTATTTATTTATTTATTTATTTATTTATTTATTTATTTATTTATTTATTTATTTATTTATTTATTTATTTATTTATTTATTTACTAAAACAATTTTGGTTATAGGAAAAATTTTCTTCAATGATCGGTTACATTCCATTTCAGCGCGATTGGAAGACGGTAAGTAAGTTTATTAGTACTCCGTAAAAGCGGCCTTTTAGTGACAGCGACTGCTGCCAAAATTTGATAAAATGCATTGTCATCGACATCGAATTTATCTGCCAGGTTTCACCCCAATTGGATGAAGGCAAAGGGGTTAGTTAGGTTTCCGCTGATTTGCCCGCCATTAACATTACCAGCAACCCACCCACACATACACACAAAATCGAAGTAAATATAAAGGATTTAAATATAGGAACATTTACTTTATTAAATAATTAAACAAAAAATTTTAAAAATTATTAGTTTGGGATCATGGAGGCTTTTGAAATTTATAAAAATATAAAAAAAACTCAGCTAAATTTGCCATTGCGTATACAAAAATGCTAAATTCTTTAGGTTTCTTTATTTAGAAATGTTTCACTAGGGTTCTTGTGTAAACAACTTATCTTTACTTAGTATAAAAATGAGTTAAGTAGATGTTATATTCATTACTAATACTATACGAAAAACCTAATAAAGCAATATTTCTTAAAGAAATATAGAAACACAGATATGAATATTAAAATATTTGAATAATTTTCATTTAAAACTGTGTACACAAATTTAGATTATTTTTAATAATTAGAAAACCTATTATTAATATATTTCAATGATATTTATTTAAATATTTTCATGTGTTTACCTTTATTTATTTCCAAGTTTAAAATAGAGCTTATTAATTTAACATATTTATCGCATTTGACTTTTATAAGACGAATTGAAAAGAAACTTTTGTCTGTATGAAATACTTTAGAAGGAAATTTGATATAAACTTTTCTTTTTATCAGCCGTAATAAAGCTTCTTCGTTAGCTTTTGAAAAGCAAAATCGATATACAAACATAAACTTCTACTTCCACTTCTAGTTTTACATCAGTACGCGACGCCTTCTTAACAATGCATCGCATTTTAAAAAGAAAACTCTTTTCTTAAAAACATTCTACTCTTAATTAATTTTGTAGTGGATTATTTAATTTAAGGGTAACTGGATAGCAGAATATTCTATCTATTGTTTAAAATCTTTTGCTTTAACAGTCTTTGCATCCGCGTAGATAATTCTGGGTAATTATTTGTAATTATAATTCAACGTCGAAATTATCTTCGTTTTAAAAAATGCTTTTAAAGAACAACTCGGAAGCTTCAGAAATTGATTGCCAGGTGTTAATGAGGCATAAAAGAATTTACTTCGAACTTCTAATTGAAACAAATTAGGACAGTTTACAGAAACAAAACAAGATTCTTAGAAGAAATGGGTAAATAAAGGGGTGGCTGTTTTATTTTTATGTAATTATTCTATTGATTGCCTCTTGAGAATTTTTAAATGTATTCTAAAGTTTGTGTTTATGTAGGACTAATACGATTAATTTTCGCTTAAATCAATTAGATTAAACCATGGGTTGTTGGTAATGGGAACGTAATGGACAACACCATATTAGTTTCATAAGTCTTCCTGTAACTGTTGCCAACTATCTACAGTGGATCCCAAAAGTCTTCGTACACTTATACATTTCAATCAAATACTACTTTCTTCATCTCAAAAATTAATATTTCAGAATAGGATTTTTTTTTAATAAAATCTCATATTCCATCTTAATAAAACTTCATAAAATATTTTTAATGCATTCTAAAATTTTTTTGGAAAAATCATTATCCTAAGAGTATCACATAAAATATCTTTCAAAAGTTTTCGTACTCTTACAACCTTTTTAGCGAGTTAGTGTTTATTGTAATATTTGAGTAAATTAGTAATTCGTTGGATATTTTTTAACATTTCTAACATCTTTTAAGCATCTGGTTATGTATTTCTGTTTTTTTTTTTTTTTTTTTTTTTTTTGTAATACTTGCATCAGTGTTTCTCCACTCTACGATCGTTACTGTTTTCAGTTGGTTTTTAATTTTAATGCTGTTTCTTCTTGCCTTGCTTTGGCCTCCAATTATCTCCAAATATGTTCTTTTGGGTTCAAATCTATCGATTGAGGTGGTGTTTTTAGATTTTGTGGGTAATTATAAAGCCAACAGATGTGATAATTTAATGCTGTATTCTCGGAAAATTATCTTGATAAAAATTAAATTATTTATAATACCCAAATTTTGAGCTGATAAACTCAATGTACCATTCAAAATATTCAAATAAAGTTCATGATTCATCATTCCATCATTAAACCTCAAACTACCAAGTCTTGAGGCTGATAAGTACCCACACACAAGCACACTTTCACCACCATGCTTTACTGATCCAACAAAATACTTGAGATTAAGTTCATTATTTTGTCTTCTTCACACAATTATGCACTCATTGAAACCAGAAATGGTATATTTGTTCTCATTTTCAAATAAGAGACAATTTCAATACGTTTCTGGATAATTTGTCATTTGCCTTCGTAAAGGAAAGGCGAAACTTTCTATTTTGAGCATTTATAAAAAAAAATCTTCAGGCAGAACACCCAAGTAGACCAGTTAAACTAACTACTTTTCAAACAGTTTCAGGTAAAATTGAAGTAAAAAATTTCCCCCTACATTCTAAAGAATCTTTTTTAGCACTCAAACGTAGATTTTCCTCAAATTTTCTTATAATAAATTTTATTTTTCAGGTTCATATAACACTGTTAAGCAATCTTAACTCGGCTGATTTTGAATACTATTTTCTTGTTTAAAACGTTTTATTACGTACTAAACAGTTAAACGGAATAAATTTAATATATCCCCAATACATCAAATGGATTTACTACTATTACGATGAAATATGATCAAATTTAGACTACTGTTTCGGTTTCTTTACAAAATGACTAACACAAATGGCTAAAAAATTTAAATATCACCATAATGCAGAAACTAAAGAAAAAAGTACCAGAAAATAATTTTACTAACGAATTTACCTTCAATTCCTAACTACAACACAATTTCTGCAAATTTTTAAACTGTACGAAGATTTTTGGGAGACACTGTAGTTTAAATGTTTCTATAATTTATCTTTCCGTTTTCTTCAAAATTTAATTTTTTTAACTTTCTTAAAACCAAATTATAGAGATTAATTACATTGATATATGAACATTTGGGTTTGATTGTAACTCAACGATATATTTTAACCAAAAAAAATTAAATAATAATTATTACACGTTTTAAAAAATAGTTGGGCCAATTAGTTTGTTAAGTGTTACAGTAAAAATGTTATTTATTAGTTGTCAATATCCTCTTTTTTTTTTTTTTTCTTCTTCTTTTTCTTCTTTTTTTTTTTTTTTTTTTTTTTTTTTTTGAAAAAGAAGTAAAATTATTCTTTCTGAAACAACTATAATTAATTTCTTTAAGTATTGATAATAAGTAAAAGATTGAATTTCATAAAACTAAATAATTTATAATTTTGATTTTACGATCTAATTGATTCACAAACAGCTCATTAATCCCAACACTTTTTTTATATTGGCCTCTATAGCTATCCATAGCAGTTGACTAAATACATTATTACTCTTAAAATTAAAATGTTTTCATGTATTTTATAAATGATATAATGAACAAAATATTTAGTCCTCACAAATGTTTTCTTGTTAAAGTTTTTCACATCAATCGCAGAGAAATAAGATACGTAATTTCATGTTTTTATACATTTTTGTTAGTTTGTCTAGCTAAATATAAAAGGAATTTTCAAAATTCGTATCCCATAACAAATCAGAAAAGTTTTTTTTTTTCTTCTAATAAAATACCCCGTTGTTTTAAAATTAAGTGCTTATTTATTTTCGAAACACAACAATGTCATAAAGAATTTCAGTTCCATTTTAAATCTGAAATAAGAACGAGATATTTTTTTGACTTTTTATCCTTTCTCTTGAAGTTTGATTCTAATTCTAATCTCCACAACCTTCTTATTTCCTTAAAACGACATGACAGTCAGACTATGGAAGTAATTCATTAGAAGACGCCAGTATTGCTACTTATTCAGAAATAGAATATGCAAGATGTACACTACTTAATACACAAAACGTTTTTTCTTCTTCACCTTTTAGCTTCGACTCAACGTAAATGTAATGAGAGGCTTGTACAGTGACTTTTTCTTCAGTTTATTCGAAGTCAAAATTCTCAGAAAAAACTTCAAATGGTACATGCAGGTTTGTGATATATAAAATGATGGGTCTGATTAAGATGAGTCTGAATACTCAAATAGCCATTAGTCAAAGTCCCTAGCTTAACCCTTTCAGTCCCAATTAATCATTTTTCATTTCAAAAATCTGAAATTTATAAAATGTACTCATTTGGTATCCAGAATAAAAGGGTTGAAAGCAATTTTTTTTTCTTTTAAATGTTTTAATTAAAATTCAAAATGATTCCAAATGGCATCATTGGGCATTAGGTATCGAACAAGTCTAAGCTATTTCGCTTCGGCATTTCTAAATAAATCAAATAAAATTTGAAATCTTCTATTTAGTAGTAAATATATCTTAACCTAGTGAATACTGCTAGAAAAAATAGCAATAAAGTGGTAATAATAGTACGAATCTAAAATAAATAATATAGCCGGGAAAAGGCGTTGAGTTGTACTCAACTCCCACTGATGCCAAATGGAATCATCACTTTTTCAATCATTGCAAATGTTAAAATTTTAAAATATTTATTCGTTAAAAATGGTTAATATACAATTTTTAAATATTAAATAAAATAATACGAACATATTTAAAATAGTTATTTAATTTAAATTACTTAAAAAATTAAATTAATTTCGGCATCTTTTTCGAAATTGAGAAAACATAAAAAAGTCTCATTTCATTCATCAACAGAACCCGTGCAGCCATATATTGGTGAAAAAAAATATATATTTGGACAGAGAATAGTTTGATGATTGTAAAAACGTTAATTCGTATTCACTGGGAGTATTAGGTGAGGAGAAAAAAAACGTAAATATTGTGATTCCAATTGGCATCACTGGGACTGAAAGGGTTAAAAGACATACAACAAGCAATTGTTATAAACATGAGGAAGAGAGAAGTGAAAACCATGAAGTGAAAAACATGAATGAAAACAGGAATGCATCAATATGTAAGGATGGGGTGCAGCAAAAAAATCATTTATTTTTTTTATCTTCAACTTGCCTCAATAAAGTTTAATTTCATATTAAATAAAATAAAAGAGTGTTTAAATAGTCCCAGCGTTGTGTCAATATATTGTTCCCCAGCAAGATATACGAGCTCAAATTTGTGTCGAATTGGGAATTTTCGATTTTAGCACCAAATAACTTCCAACGTGTTCAACTTGCCTCGATGTTTTATGCATAAGGCGTCTTCTCACTTTAGGCACCTCGAAAATAGGCTATTTTCGTGATTTTTTTTCGAGGATTTTTGCAAACAATTATGGGATAAAATGGATCCTATATAATAAACACATCTTTCAAGTACAAGAAATTTTTTTTTTTAATTTTTTTGAACAATTATTATAATAAAACAGTAGCATCGAAAAACCCGTGTCGAAATGTAATATTCATGGCTTGTTGATGAAATTTCGGAAACTATCCGGCCGATTGTCATGAAATTTGAATGACATATTCTTCATAGTTATGGCTATAGCGCATATCATCAGATTTTTGATATTCGCAAAAATAACAAAATGGCGCACGTTTTTCGAAAAAGTAAAAAAAAAAACGCGTTTTTTTGCAGTTTTTTGTAAAAAAAAAATACTTCAAATCAAAATTTCAAAGATCTGATGATATGCGCTATAGCCATAACTATGAAGAATATGTCATTCAAATTTCATGACAATTGGCCGGATAGTTTCCGAAATTTCATCAACAAGCCACGAACATTACATTTCTACACGGGTTTTTCGATGCTACTGTTTTATTATAATAATTGTTCAAAAAAATAAAAAAATAAAAATTTTCTTGTACTTGAAAGATGTGTTTATTATATAGGATCCATTTTATCCCATAATTGTTTGCAAAAATCCTCGAAAAAAAATCTCGTAATAGCCTATTTTCGAGGTGCCTAAAGTGAGAAGACACCATAAATAAATAGTTCTAATACAGTTCTATCCAATGAAACCTTGTTTGCAGTGGGAAACCAAACGCGCAAGATATAATTCAAGCTTGAAAATGGCAAAAAGCATGAAAACCTGGACATTTTGTGACCTTGAATGACCTTGCGCAATTGACTTAGCATGAACTTCATATATGTTTCATAAAGATCTATTCTAGTACATTCCATAACAGTAGAAATGCTGGGGACAAGTTGTTTGAGAAGTTTGATACGGATAAATTTAGTTTTCATGTGTCACAAAAACACAAATTTTTTCATTTTTAACGATGATCTTTGACAGGTCATAGAATTTGACCGGTGCAACTTCGAAACAAATAATTTCAGATTTTATCATCTAATAACGGTAGTAGCAACTGGTAATTTTTTGGGGGAAATCGGAGATGATGTGAATCAGGGGGGGGGGGGGGGCTCAACTTCTTAGAATTTTGCTCTTTCTATCTTCACAGATCTTCCCTTTCTTTCTCGCGTTGTCGACACGAGATTGTTTAGGTCAGAGGTTTGATAACAGCAAGTCCCATAGTTAATATTCTGTATTGCTCGTCATTGAATCAGCCTAGGTTACTTTCCGACACCCTTGATATTTTAATTTGTGCTGAGCTAGGCACAAACGCCATTACATTTAGTTTCCACATGTTCTCACGAGGACAAATTGATTAAATTTTTTTTTTCATTCTATTGCTATCTGTCACCCTCGTCATTCGTAATCTCTCTCTCTCACTCTCCCCCCCCCCCATCTCTCTACGCAACTTAATAAATATCTGACTGCAACTTAATAAATATCTGACTGCAACTTAAAATACTGTTTTCTTCTTGCCACGGACTGCGTAACAATTCCAAAATGCTTTGAACATTACATACATACCAAAAATAATAAATAAATAAATAAATAAATAAATAAATAAATAAATAAATAAATATATAAATAAATAAATAAATAAATAAATAAATAAATAAATAAATAAATAAATAAATAAATAAATAAATAAATAAATAAATAAATAAATAAATAAATAAATAAATAAATAAATAAATAAATAAATAAATAAATAAATAAATAAATAAATAAATAAATAAATAAATAAATAAATAAATAAATAAATAACGATTTTTAGGTCTTAGGACATTCTAAAACGAGACAATCTTTAAAAAATCGATCTTTTCTTTTATTACATATTGGGTAATTGATACTATCATAGGACATAACGTACTCAATTTACTTCACAGAACTCTGCATATTACTGATTAAAAAAAAATTTACCTACCTGATTAAAAAAATTTGTAAGCATAATAAAATGAAGTATTTGTAGGGTAGACTTTTGTACTTAAGACCACTCCACTTTTATTGAATTGTGTTTAGTTCTATGTTTTTTTACTCACTTGGGTAAATGGCAACACCCAATTGCTCTTTTGGCAGCCATTTTGATATTTTAGAGGAGAAAGCCGTGGCAAGTTATAAGTGGAATTCGTTTTTGTATGGTCAGACGTAACATTTGCTCATTTTGCTCATGTCTTTTATTGTTTTACTAAGTTAAGTCAAATACTTTTCTTTGAATTCTAGTTAATAATTTTGTTTGTAACATTAAGTACTTAATGATGTGTTTAAATAAGTCCTTTCTCCTTGTGCATTTTTAGTAGAAGACATTTTATATGAAATTACCAAGTCGTGTACCTAGGGCCACATAGTTTCTTATTGTGTTCAAATAGCCAAAACCAAAATCTGTTGGTGCTTCAAAGCGATAATGCATGCAGCTCATTTTTTTAAAATCAGTTTTCAAGTTATGAAAATATTTGTAATTCACTAATAATTTATTATAGTTATTATATTATAAACCAATGACTGAAATTACTTGATATTATTTCTTTTATAAAATTCATCTATGTATGTTTGTTTTCTATTCATCATGGACTAAAACCTCACTTAAAGATAATGGCCCTAGATGCATCAGCTACTGGCCCAAGGTACAGCAAGGTCTTGTACCTAGGGTCATTTGTAAAATTTCTTTGAAAAACTTCTATTTGACAGAATCTATTATTTTAAGTATTTATATTTTTCCCAATGGGAAGTAATTACTATAACGATGTATGTATATCAGTTTCACATTTTGAAACGGCTCAGGAGCTCATTTTTTTTTGCATTGTAAAAGGCGGCCCTAGGTACACAGGTCTCCCCTACTATTAGAATACCAAAATTGGTTTTGAGATTTTTTTTGATTTTTTTTTTTCTTTCTTTCTTTTTAAATATTTTTTTAAGCATCGCCTGTTAGACAAAATGAAACTGTCATTATTTTCATGTAAGAAATTTAAATTAGCACTAAAATTCACTTCAAGTTGAATGCATGGCGTTTTAAGTAAGTAAGAAATATTTTAGACGGCCATAAGTGCTAGGAAAAATGCATTAGGTGTATGAGAACAGGAAAAGACTAAAATTGGCTCTCAAAATAAAAACAAATTACTCGCCAAGAAACGATAGTTCGCCAACGCTATTCCTCCCGCCCCTCGATCGTGGCCAATTGGCTTCGAGATCCTTCCTCTCCTTATGCCTCGCGGGTGGCTCTCCTCCCTCCTTCAATTATTTTCTAGATCAGTTCACTCTATTAGATGATTAATGCCTCCGGGGCTGTTTCTACCGGCTAATTACACCCCTGCTCTTGCGGTCGCCGGGACAGGGCACAAAAATTACGCCCTAGAAACCCCGGGCTGGAATTAATAAGGACCTTTCGGGAGGCAGCGTAGGTGATCCTGGTTCCAGGCGCCGCCGTCCTAAATGACTTATCAAGTTCAAAACTCTCGTAAAACTGATTACGCACCTGGCAACAATTAATTCGGGTATTTAATTATTCGATGGTTTGTTTTTATTGTTCGTTATGGAAATGGCTTACAGTGGGCTGTTGTGCTTTTTTGGAGGGATGGTAAAAGTGTTATGGTTGTTAAGAGTGGTTTGGTTAATAGGGATGAAGTTTTAGGATGAAGGATCGATCGTCTTAATATGGACAGATTTGGATCTTTAGGATGTTTAGTTTACACTTCTTATTGTATTTAACATAAAGTCTCTATATCTTAGCAGATTATTGTGGACAATGAAGGTCATTTTCCAACTATAAGATTCAAGTATAGTAAACTTACCGACACTGAAATTTGCAAAAAACTTGTACAGTTGAACTTATTCAATAAACTCTCAATATCATATTTTTTTATTGTTTTTTTTTATCATCCATACCCATACAAACTATTAGAATTATATTATTAAAAATAAAATATTATTAAAATGTTATTATTTATTATGCTATGAAAGTATTATTATTTAAAAACAACCAGGTAGAAAATTGTAAGCAATTTTGGCGTAACACTAAGATCTTGAAAATGAGGTATAGAGGTATTTCTCTCCTTGGGGGTATCTTTAGTGTAAAATATCGCTATTTTAATAAACATATTGAAAACCCGATAATTGCAATTAACAGATTGAAATATTGAAAACATGCACAAACACAGGAATCCAAGGAAAATATTATTATTACAACTTTTACGCAATAAATTTTCTTTTCTAATTTTGATTAATTGATTTTAAACTAGTTTCCACATCATCAACAACATCAAAATAAATTACTTCAAAAATTCAAAGAAACCGCAGCACAAGATGCATAAAGAAATACCCGACAAAAATAGAAAACATAAGTTAAAAACAACTTTACCAATACCCCACAGTTACCAACAAAAAAATATCTATCTTTTAAACACCCTAAAAGTTTCAATAGGCACACTTGCTAAATCTTTCCACAACTTTTCCCCATTCAAATCGAGAAAATGTTTTACCCACCGTTACTTATACTATGAATCTAAAACTTTTTCCTGTCATATCAAATCATTCTTTAGGGGACTAAGATCTTCATTCCCAACTACTTAACTACTACAACTACATAACACAACTTTTACCTAGTAAATTATCTTTTCTAATTTGGGTGAACTGATTTTAAACTAGTTTCCACATCATCAACAATATCAAAATAAATGACATCAAAAATTCAAAGAAACCGCAGCGCAAGATGCATAAAGAAATACCCGACAAAAATAGAACGCATAGGTAAAAAACAAATTTTACCAATACCCCACAGTTGCCAACAAAAAAAATCTATCTTCTGAACACCCTAAAGGTTAAAATCGGTTCACTTGCTTACTCTTTCCACAACTTTTCCCCATTCAAATCGAAAAGTGTTTTACCCACCGTTACCTATACTATGAATCTAAAACTTTTTCCTTGTATATCAAATAATTCTTTAGGGGGTTAAGATCTTCATTAAGGGTTTAAGCAAAGTTTACTCGAAAAAGTCACGTATCTTAAAAAATAGAACTTCTATAAAAAATAAAAAAAGAACACTACCAAAAAAGTAATCAGCTAGTATTGCATACCACAATGAAGAAGACCATAGTATAAGGGGATACTCTAACGAAAGTAAAGTCGCTGGTTGCTAAAAATTCTAATTGCGCCATCTTTAGACAGTAGTGAAAGGTTTGAGGCTTTTTGTCAATGGTAAAGAATTCTTTTCACGGCTTCGGGAGGTTCTTTCTTATTCTAAACAAGCATGATTACACTTTGTCATTTGAATTCTTGTGTCAGAGTTCGGTTGGAAAATGTAAAGCGTGTTGAGAAAACTGCATAATTTTTATTTTTTATAAAACGTGGGTTTAAAAAGAGATCGTTTGTTAAAATAATTATTGATTTAATTTTGAATGAAAATCCTCATAATGTCTTTCTATTATAAAAAAAGTTAACTTGTATTGATAAATAATATCGTAGAAATGCATTTATGAAAACGTAACAGTCACGCCATTTTTACTTTTAATTTCTCATATGTTTACATAGGGTAATGAAAATATTGTTTTCGGTAAAATAAAAAAATAAAAAATCTTTTTTTTTTCTTCTCTACATTTTGGAGCATCCTAACTTCAAAAAAGTGCTCTAGAAAAAAAATATCCGTGTGTAAGTAGTCAGTATAACTCTTGAAAGAATTGGCCGACCAAACGGTATAGTGGTTAGCGTGCTAGCTTCTAGACCGTGAGGTTGCGGGTTCGAGTCCATGTTAGGTATGGGTATTTGTAAATGTATGTTGGCTTGTTTAATGACGAATGTTTCGGCGCATTATAGCCCTCGTGTTGCTGACGACGCCAGATAATCTGAAAACAACCAACCAACTTGAAAGAATTGACCTACAACGTTCAAATTTGGTGTATGGGGCAGTGGTGACCATGGAACCTACTATTAGGGTTTTCATCAAAATTGCGTAGATGTTTAAGGTAGCTGTCATTAAAAAATCCTGTTTTTCAATAATTTATATAAAAAACGGCTAACAATTTTGATCAAAATTGCTGTGGTAATACTTCTTAAGGTGTTCTAAAATGATATAAAGGCGTAAAATTTGAAAAACGAATTTCTTCAACACATTCTCTTCCCTTGAGTATCGCTCATCCACGACTATTTTTTTCCCCTCTCCTCAGTTTCACTTACTAGAACGGATAATGTAAAAATTATAGGAAAGTATATCTCCTAAATCGCCATTTTGGCCGTTTACAGTTCCATATAAGAAATATAGCCAAAAATAGCGATAAACTGGTCATTTTCACTTTCAATTGCCCATATGTATACATAGGGTAATAAAAATATAATATTCAATCGATTTTTTTTTTTTTTTTTTTTTTTTTTTTGCATTTCTTAACTTTTTGAAACATCCCGATTTCCAAAAAGTCATCTAGAAAAAATGCGTCTGTGTGTGTGTCTGTGATCAGCATAATTCCCGAACAAACTAACATACGATGTTTAAATTTGGTGTGCGGGTAGGTGGTGGCCATGGGATCTACCATTAAGGTTTTCGTCAAAATCGAGCATGCGCATAAGGTAGCTAGCTGCCATTGGGAAAAATCATGTTTTTCAATGATTGCTGAAAAACGGCTCAAACGATTTTGATCAAAATCGCTGTGGTAATGCCTCTTAAGATGTTCTAAACATCCCCTTATCCGAAATTTCCATAAAAAAGCTTTAATGACGTAAAAAGTTGAAAACCGAATGCCTTCAACACAGAGTTATCTTTGCTTAAATATAGATCATCAACGATCTTTTTTGTTGCTCTTCCCAGTTTCACTTATAAGAAAAGATAATATAAGGGTTATCGAAATGTTTATCGCCAAAATCATCATTTTGGCAGGTTTATTTTTTCCACGACCCATACATGAAATATCGCCAAAATGTCCACTTTCGCTAAATGAAGAACGAAAATATAAGAACGATAAATGGCACAAATACACGTTAGTGTTATAGAGTAACTGAAAGTAGTACGATGTTCCACACCCCTAGTTTTTAAATGAATGGTGAAAATATAAAAACGGTAAATAACATCAATCCGTGTCAGTATAATAGTGTAATTGAAAATTATGCGAAGTTCCACACCCCTAATTCTGAAAGAAAAACTTAGTTTTCAATTTTGCAACAAAATTTTATGTATAACAATGTCAACTAATCTAAATAGTTGGCATGTATTGCTGTCGGAATGTTGTATTACAAATTTTGTTACGTTAAATCTAGAGCTTGTTCCCGAACTGTGTGAGTATATGACATTTTCTATCCAGAATCGCTAAGATTACAGTTTCCATAAGTTACTGAAAAGCTCTCTCCGTATTATAGCAATGATTTTTACAAAGCTTAAAAGAGTTCTTCCAATCTTTAGACGAAGGAACTTACTAATAACTTTAATTCTTATTTTAAAAAGCAACGTTAAGAACAGTCTTGGAGATTTTTTAACATCTTTCAAAAACATTTGAGAACGTTCCTGATTTCTGAAACACGTTTATGAAATTTAAAACAAATGTAACCGATCAATTTGAAATCGAATTGATCGAATCGAATTGTAGCAAATTCAATAAATTGAATAATTATGATAAATAGTATAATTTAAATCAATTGTTTTAATTATTAATATCTGCAGTATCATCTAAATTACTTGTTCACTATAACAATTGATATTTATACTATCTAATTAACATAATAATTATAAAATTGTCTATTTAATTACTAAAATTGAAATTTATAAATACCTTATACTTTTATATTGATATTGGCATCAAAGTTATTTCCACCTATAAATGTGAAACGTTACTTGAAAGTTTGAGCTCTAATCATGATTAAAAAGCTCCACGGCTTACAATGAAACTTTTGTTGTGAATAATAAAAACTTTAGTCTTTTCTCTGTTGTAGTTTCAAAGTCAGAAACAACGGCGTGGATTGTGATATTTAGTTTTGAGTTGATTGTTGATCTGTCTAAAGGGAGGTTTCCGGGTTTTCTCCTATTCAATACGCAAAGGCGCTTTTAGGAAGTGCTGGGGTTGACAGGAAGAAAGAATTTGTTTTTTGGAATATGTTTTGGCTTAAAAGATACTTGAAGGTTCTAATGCGTCTTAAAATCATTAAATGAAGTATACCGAGAAGAGTCCAAATGGGATAAATGCCTTCCAGGTGGTCTTTTGAACAAAAATGCCCTGAATTTGTGTCTCAAGGGGGGGGGGGGACTGAAAAGATAATTTTACAATCACCATCGTGTCAACTCACTTTGGAAAAAGAAACAACAAAGCCACAGTGTGAAAAGGGGGGGGGGGAGGAGATGAAATGATATAAAAAGTGATAAGAACATTTTCATTCTTATAATTGCAAAATGAGCGGTATTTTATAATGCATCAAAGACCCGGCAATGATGGCTATATTTTCTATACTAAACTTCAACTTAACTTGACATCACTAGACGATAGATCTTCACCGTGATCATTGGCAATTAATCCATTTTAGCGGAGTGAAGACATAATTCTGGCCAAACCTTATAGCCTTTTGTTCTCTACAGGGTTGTGGTTTGGCGAGCATTATGCTTTCACGCTGCCAAAATGGATAAATTGGTTATGAGCACTGGGATGATCTACCGTCTAGTGATATCAAGTTAAGTTGAAGTTTAGTATAGTAAGCAATTAAATCCTAAGAGACATACAGTGAATATTTGAAAAAAGAAATCTGTTTGTACATATATCCTTTATGTATACGATTGCATTTTTCTTATTTAAATACCACATAAATTCAGTCCCTAAATGAATTTTCAAAGAAGTTTTTATAAAACGTTATTAATTAAATTTATTTTACTAGTATTTCATAACATGAATCTTTATTTTAAATATATTATCCTAATATTTTAATGTATTTCTTTTTTTCTTTATCATAAATTCACAACTTAAAAAACCAGCATGCCAAAATAAAAATCTAGACAGATGTTTCAAATTAAATCTTTTCAAGATATAAAAAACTCAACCTAGGACGTGGAAAAAAATGCTCTTTTTGAAAAGAAACTTAATAAAAAAAAAAGCCAAAGAATTTTTTAACGTACAAAAAAACTAGATATCATTGCGATACGGGAAATAACATCAAAGGAATCATAAAATAAGGATAGAAAACTGTTTTATTCACTAACGTTAATGTGGTTCCGCTCTGGAATTTCAATTTTATCAATAGGATTGAGGAAAACCTGCTTAATAATTCCACTTACATTCAAATAAAAAAGATACATTTTAATTGGAGAACCACAGTCGAAGAATAAATTAACGATTTTTTCCCCCGAAATTTAATTTTCTCTTTTAGCAATTCCCCGAAAGCTTTTTAGTTTCCTTTCTATTAGAATATAAATTTTATTCTATAAAATAGACCAAACGGATAAGAAAAATCCATTCCTTTATTGGAATAATACCAGAAAGAATATAGATTCTGTACTTAAATAAAAAGCCGGAATTTTATCACCACTGTTTATTTTTACTCCACTTTCAATATTTTAGCAAAGCGAAATTCAAAACTCAATTTAAGTATCCGCGCATATTGATATTGTGAGATAGTAATCAATTGGGAAGGTTTCCTCTAAACTCTAAAGCTATTCTGAATAATACCGCAACCATAAAAAAAAATTCCTCTCCCCGTCTCCTAAAAGCGATCAAATATTTCGCCAAGATCGTAACTCTTTAAATTTTACTTCTTGGCTTTGCAATGGATGCAAAAAAGTTTACTCTTTTCTCCCGATTCGAATTTATGTTTATAGTGGGAGACATCTAAAAACTGCTGATACGTCGTCATTTTAAATTCGCGGGGTTTTTATTGGAAAGTAGGTTTTTATAAAACCGTTTTATCTTAAGACTTAAGGAGTCTTCCAGAAACATTAGGGAAGTAATGCGCAACGGAAAGTTATTCTACTTTCTTAGGCTTAAAAAGTTCTTTTACTTCATCGCTCCAGGAAAGTAAGTATTTAGGAAGAATTACTATGAATGATAAGAGATAACACTTGTTTAAAGTCTGTAAATTAGTACATCATTTCTTGAATGGTACTTATTTAAACATTTATATTTAGAAAATGTCCTATTACCAATAGAGATTCAGTACATATTTAATGAGCTTTTATTTGCAAGAGTTCTCAAATAATTAAAAAACAAACACTTATGCAAAGCTTTATGATTGATTTTTGGTAAATTCTTAGCATGCGTGGTAGTTTGGTGTTATTTTGAAAAAATTGTCGACAAGGCCGGGTATTTGTTACTAATTTACTGCAGCCATCACTAAAAGAATGACTCAGAAGACAAATTAAAAAATGGCCAACTACATATTCTAATTATCCAAATATAGCTGTTGCGCATGCGCATCAAAAATAGGGTTGCTACATTGGAAACTGAATCGTCAACAAATTGGCGCCAAAGTCACTTGACGACCATACGATTGATACTTGGAATGAATCCGATTTTTAGTATAATTGTGCAGTTTATGCACTAATCCGTTTATACTAAACTCCAACAACTTAACAACTCACTAGACTATTGATCTCCACCTTACTCATAGGCAATTAATCCATTTTAGCGGAGTGAAGACATAATTCTCGCCAAACCTTATAGCCTTTTGTTCTCTACAGGGTTGTGGTTTGGCGAAAATTATGCTTTCAGGACGCTAAAATGGATTAAATGCCTATGAGCACTGTGACGATCTACCGTCTATTGATGTCAAGTTAAGTTGAAGTTTAGTATAGTAACAATTGTCTAACTTTGGGGAACATGCGTCGGATGGTGTTTTGTAGTTCACATTTCAATCGAAAGTGACTTAACATTTCGGTACTCTTTCCGTTAGACAATAAAAGTCACCAGTTAGACAATAAAAGTTTTGGTACTCTTCCGTATGATAAAAGTCCCCAAATTGCAGCGATAACTCACTCAAACTAATAACTTTCCGATCATTTATATCAACCCTATAAGGAACTGTGATAAACGTATTTAAATAAGTGAATTAAATGTAATGAAAATAAAAGTCTGCAATATAAAATTACAATTTTTGCCTCAACATTTCAGTTCGACGCGATAATTGCGCCAACTCTCAGACTTGGTGACTTTTGGTACTCGTCTAATGGAAGAGTATCAACATTTTCATCAATAAGTTGTGAAGTAATTAATATATTGGAATAAAATAATAACTAAAAATAATTAGATATTGATAAGCTGAAGCTTTATCATTATCTTGCTGTTAAATTGATCCACGATGGAATTATAAAGTGTTTAATCTAAAATCATTATCCAAAGTTTTCATTCCAATCCAATTAAAATGGTCTTCTCTGGCTACCTTCTCTCATGTTGTAACTAAAATTGTAGATGGCTCTCTCTTAGAATGTAACAGGGGAGTCTCATGCCGAAATCAGTAGATACAGTAGATTGGATCATAATGCGACCCTGAGATAGAGGTCGACGATATTTTATTTTTTTTAAATATTGATACTGAAAAAATCGATACAAGTCACCGATATATCGATATTTTCAAATATTTTCAGTTTTTGTATGATCGTTTTGTAGTTTCATGTGTTTTTTCGATATTCTTTATTCCCTTTTCAAAAACTACAAAACTTAAGTTTGGACTTAGCTGAGAGACAGTTAAATTGGCACCCTAACCAATAAGAAAACATAATGTAATGGAAAGATAAGATCATTTATTAATAGTCATTAACATAGCTTCCTTTCTGTTTCCAGCGTGTGCCTGTAATTTGCTCCTAATTTTAAATATTAAAAACATCTCTATCAGCAAAATATACGATAAACTACTTTTCAAAATTTTTTCTTTAAAAATAAATGAGAATTTATGCATTGACATCAAAATGTATATTATTTATTCTAATTGATAATATAATTTATTTATTAAAACAATTTTTATAATTTATTTATTAAAACAATTTTTATAATTTATGTATTAAAACAATTTTTATATTTCATTTATTAAAACAATTTTGGCATTAATTCATGGAAAGTAGAAATTTACCTCGAAAAACTTCGTACCTGGCAAAATTAAAAATCAAATTAAAAAAAAAAAAAATCATGTATCGATATATCAATATTTTATCGATATATTTTACTCTGCAACGATATAGTATCAATATTTATTTTGATTGATATTTCCGACCTCTACCCTGAGCTGTTTAGGTGGTCAGCATGGATCCGTTGGCTTGTGTTCTGCAAGTCACTGATTTCTAACTAATTCTTCTGAATAGCTTGTAAGTCGTTTCTGCTCTTTGCAAGTAGATGAAGCCGATTGGATACTCACCTTCCCCACCCCCCATAATACTATCTAATAAATTGCCCATGGTTACAAACAGATTCTATCTAATTTGGGGGGATGTTCCTAATATTGATTTCTATGGTGATTGTTAAGCCTTCTTCGGCTTCAAGTCACTAGCCAAGCATGCAGTACCCAAAGTTGCAGTTAGAAGTCAGTGTTGCAAGAATAGAGGTAGAGTTGTTAATATAGATGGTGGTATAGTTAATGGTGATTGCTAAGTTTACTTCTGCTTGAAGTTAATAACCAAGCATCGCTATTCAAATTATCCAGATCAGATTTTCTGCAATTAGATATCATTAGTTTCCCCATACTTGGTGCTTGGTAAACTGATGACAGAATTACTAATTCACATCAAGGCTGACGTTTTAGGGTTTTTCTTTCGTTCTATGTGAGACTGGTGAGAGGCTTAGAAGAGTATTTATAAGCCTGGTTCCTACTACCAAAAAGAGACAGGTTACCAAGGAAAATATATTTAATTTATTTGGCTAGGTATAAAAAGCTTTGTCTTATAATTTTCAGTTAAGCTCTATTCGTTCCCATTGCTTATAAATTTAACACATGAAAGTCATCATCCATTATTAGTTGTTTCAGATGTTAAATGAAAAATCAGCTTTCATAAGCTTGTTGTCGAGTAGACTATAATCTGCTAATTGAAATATACCTGGTAAAATACCTCATGTTCAGCTTGTTATTATTTTCCATTTGGTTTTGAAAGAATTATTATATAGTAAAAAACCGATCTTGCTAAATAAAGGGACACAACTCCGAGTTTTTCATTTTGAGTAAAAATATGTGCAGAATCTAAAACTACATATACTGAAGCTAGTTGTACTGTACAAGATTATTTACAACCTTAAATTCATGTAGAAATTGACTTAAGCCTTTGTTACAGATTCAAGTTCTTTTTGCTGTAATTCTGCATACACTTAAAAATGAAGAATTTTGAGTTGTGCCCACTTATGTGGCATGGGTATGGTATTCCTTATTCAAAATTGAACAAAGGTTTTAGGAGCTACAATAAGTACCCAATTTAATTGCAAATTAGTGTTTTTTACCTATTTCTAAGTTCCATGCATTGATAATGAACTTACATAAAATGCAGGGTCACAGGGTCTTACTTTTACAGTCATGAAAACAGGAAACTAATACATTTCTGCAAACGCGTTGCATAGAAAAGGATTAAAAAATATAGCTATAGGTTTATTACGATGTACTTACAAAATCACAATTTACTTTAATACTCCTCCCCTCTTTATAACATATATCCCATAAAGTGTACTAAATGTAGCTAACAGATGGAATAGAACACGTCAAAATGTAAGCCTCAACATCACCAACCCACAAAACTGCAAACTCTATCAAACCACCCTTCATATCACTCTCCATACCACCAGCAAACCAACACTCAATTAGTTTCAATCACATTCAACTTCTCCACACCTAGAATTCCCTTCACCCAACACCTAAACCAGTTACCTGTCCACCAACCAAACAACATTAACCAGCCGCCAAATCCTTCACCAAGAAAGAAGAAAACGCACCCAACAAGATTCCAGAACCATTAGTCTCCCTTCTGCAGACGTGACATGACACCGGTCACTCATCAGACGATACCCCGATAGCCTCTCGACACCCATAATCACTTTTCGACGCCCCCCTATCCCCCTTTCCAACCCCCCTCCTCCACATTTTAATCCTGTTCCGACGGCGAAACGTGGAGGACTGTCCCCGAGGAGGACCAACCATGGCCCCCAGAGACCCGTCGTCAGATTTGCGTCGAACACCCGCGATAATCGTTCCATGTTTGCTAGATAACCTCCCCACTCCCCCATGATGCCCCCTTTGATGTGGAAACGATTTGTCACGACTCCTGCAATCTCCCCCTCCCCCTTCCTAGAATGATTAGTGTTCGTTTTTATTTTTGGTCCTAGGGTAAGGTGGTGTTAAACAAATCGGATTCGTAAACTGAGATGGTGTTGTTGAATATGGTTGATCGTGTTTGACAAGGATTTCTTTGCTAATTATTATTGAATTTTCTTATAAATGCTTCGATAATACTTTTAGTAGAAGTAACCAAATATTTGCCGATTTTGATTATCCGCATACTTGTTTCATCCAGCCACATTTGCCACATAATTATAGAATGGTTAAAATTTAAAAATTTGAATCTGATTCATACAGCAGTGTGCATATCATCAACGAAACGCGCAAACCTCTTTAGACCAAGGCACATTCTATGGACTTGATAGGTTTGCAATTTTAGGTGATGATATGCTTGAATTTCTTGCATTATAGTGTTTCCAGATAATTTTGTAGAAGAAAACTGAGTTGTAGTTGTTTTGCTTTGAGCAAATTTAACACACTT